>AP028451.1:8082766-8352766 GCA_036509395.1 Antheraea yamamai
AAATGAGTGTTAAGAATGGTAGAATCTCTTGACGAGGAAGTAACATACTCCCAATTTTTTACTATCTCAAAGAAATAATACACGCACTGATGTATTTCAACCCAGTGGATATAATTGGGTAAACCTCATAAACGTACCAGTCACACCAAATCTAATCTTAGAGTTAGCAAATTATTGATGGACTTCAGTTAAAACTCCAATTCTTTTTGGTTATCCATAAATAGCTGTAAACTGTAATAATCGCTTAACTTCAAACGGATTAATTAATTATACCGTACCATAAACCAAAAAAGTGTAATACCTGATAAAGGTATGTCTTTTACTTTTTTGGATGGCTACCTACACAAGTAGGTAACATGTACTCGACATGGTCGCCGCCGCCATGTACACGCTTATAATCCCATAAAAGAACCTTTTTTTCATATTGTGGCGTTTAGGCAGTACTTAATGCCTATATATCAGCTAAGCACGTCAAATCGAACCAAAAATACTTCATTCTATTTAGACCCTAAGAAGATAGGGTCTAAATAGAACTTCGATCAACAATAACTAGATAAAGGGTCACGTACAAAATCGAAGCTAAAAGCTGTCCGCGTAAATATATACTTATGTGTAGCTATTTGTTTACTAAGAAAGGGAGAAAAAAACTTTTAAAATAGTTTTAAGTTCAACCTAATTACAAACATGACACCTTGTAATAAAGTCACAAATGTTCAAAATATTATCTAATACTTACGATAAGACGAGCAAAGTAATAAATTACTCCCCTCACAAATGAAAAGACAACATAAACAACATTTAGTGTGAATTCAACCTTATCAAGCAATGAATAAAGTACTTTTTCCCGTTATTGTGCGTGGTTGAAGAGCCTTGGCCAAACATTTGTACTACAGGTATAAAATCGGTAATTTTGTTCAAAATTTTATATTATTTGTTAGTTAAAATATAACTTATTCAACATGTATTTAGCGAAAGTAAGATACTCCGGCCGTTAAATTGCTTTTTCGGGTATTATTTTTGCATATTTTGAATACTTGACGCTTATGAACGTCAAAACTACCACCGTTTCGAGAAACAAACCAGTCATCGAGAAGAACCGGCAAGAAACTCGATCTGGTTTTAAATATATATTTATCTTTTTAACATATATATTATATTTAAAACACATTACATGTTACAATCGTTTTCAGTGTATGCACAGAGGGAAGTAATTCCAGACATCACCATTATTCGCATATTGATCCACTCTATACGTCTTTTGATACCAAAACATGCTTGACATGGTGCTTAAACTTACATTCCGGTAAATCGGTAATATACTTTAGGACTTTAAGTACAACCTAATACTATTACGTATAAAACTATTACTGGTATTACTGAGTTCAAAATATGGGATGACCAATTTGTCACAGTGTTTAGATCATGCCGGTCTTTCGCGAAATCCGGTTTTTAGAGATTTTACAAACATAGATTAAATTATCAAGAATGTATTAGGAGGGTAAAGTTAAGTTAAGCAATCGTCGTAGTCTCTCTCTTGTTGAACTAGCGTGTGATTTTCGTCTGGTAATATCGTCACAGTTAAGAAAACCTCAAAAAATGCTTGAGCAAAACTAAAGCCCAAACCTAACCTCTTCTCAAGAGCTTTATAGATACAAACTACTTAACACAAGCAAAGTTGATAATAATTCTGACACAAAGTAAATTCCCGTCGTAGCGGCCCACATTAGTCTGAAAGGTCCCTCAGCCATTACTCCGTTCATGTCTACATCGCGCACCTCGCCGGTCCTTTAATTTGGGATTTTCCACGCGAGCGCACTCCGCTTTTTAGATTAAAACATCGCGTAAATTCGAGTAACTTACGGCCCAGAATGTAAATGTTAGCACGAACGTTATTTCAAGGTTAGTGTGCTTTGAAAAACATGGAACTGGGATGAAAATTTTACACGAGTTTATCTATCTGTTGTTAAAAATGTGGTGCGTAAAGGCTTATAATATTAATGTATTTAACTATTACTATCTGTGGCCGCGACTCCGTCCGCGTGGAACCGAATGTAAAAAAAAACAGTGAATAATAAAATCATCTGAATGTATGAAGTCCATTTACTTATCTATTTTCCACTCGTACTTATCGTGTCGTCATTAAAATGACAACAGCTTTTGATAGAGTGAACCGATTTTAATGAAACCAATACTAAATGTTACTTTATGATTTGCTTGGTGAGGTTTTATCGTGAACGCAGTATTTTAGCAGTGATACGTGTTCAAACAAACAGACAAACCGACAGATAAACATTTCTAAAGTGACTAAAATGTATTTTATTGCTTATTGCAAGACACCTGCAAATATTTTTTACATAAAAATTTATAAATTACAGATGTCTTAGATTTACATTATTATTATGCTAGCGGGCCCGGCAGACGTTGTCCCGCCTAGACTATAAAAAAATCCTTGACAAATTAACGTTCCTCATGAACCACTTTATCCACTGGTGAAAACCGCTTGAAAATCCGTTCAGTAGATTTTGAGTAAATCGCGAACAGACAGACAGACGCGGTAGGGGGCTTTGTTTTACACTATGTAATGATGTATAAATAGATTATGGAATCATGATCATATTTCAATTCTTCATTCTTATCGTAGCTCGATAAATACATAAATACACTATCTAAATGTATGTTGGAATAGTAGTGAACAACAAGAGATGACGATATCAACGAACCAACTAAGTACGATCGAGATATCATATTCCTAAATAAGCGTTAACGTAATATATGCGACTGTTATGCTCGTGGAACTTTTCGTGTGAACTAAGAACTCATTGTTAAGAACGTCTTTAAAAATATAAACTGTAAAAAAAATACATATTTTTATATATGTGTTTGTTGTTGGATTTTTCTAAACAATATTTTATAACTCAGCAATTGAATTAAATTGTAAACTGTTTTTTTTATGTGATGGAACAAATATTTATTTCATACGAATTAATGTGTTACAACTCGTTGTATTTTATATTTTTTATTCAATTTGTCACGCAAAAGTGGTAATTAAATTTCGATTGATGGTACTATGTTTTTTAGTTATTTCTATTTTAAATAATAGTTTACCGAAATCAAATTTAAAAAAATCATATTTAACGGGCGAGCCACTATTGACCTGCGATACCGCGCTATTGACTACATCGGGGGAGTTACTAATGACCTCTAACGCTATTGATTGAAGTTATCGGCTGTTCATTATTTATCCCGATATAATACGCCATTGGTTGGAAGTATCGGCTGTTTATGTATCTCGATGCCTTAAAGGGCGACCGACGACTCGATACTGGGCATACTCGCTCAGACAGTTGTACTAGTCACCTCTACGGATAATTTGTCGTAACTATATTCAGTGTTGGGTTTCTGTATCGGTTAACGTTTTATTCGTTTGTTCTTGGTGAAATGATCGAACAAATCATAACCATAAGGTCACTATAGATGACGTCATACTTTTACACGGACGTCATTTTATCGCTGCCCCGACGTACACATTACTTTAGTGGTTCTTGAGTTATAGCTCATCTTCTTCTCATAAAATGTTCCATACACGTTGTCAATAGTATGTGTATATGATGAGTTTAATGAAAATCCGTTCAATAGTTTTTGCATGAAATAATGCCAAACATCCATACTTTCGAAACTTTATTTGTAATACTAGCTGGCCCGGCGGACGTTGTCCCGCCCTGATATTAAAAAACCTTGACAAATTATATACCTAAACCTTCGACATAAACCACTTTATCTACTGGTGAAAACTGAATAAAAATCCGTTTAGTAGATTTTGAGTTTGTCGCGAACAGACAGACAGACGTGGTACAGGTCTTTGTTTTATAATATATAGTGATAATTAAGAATAGGACGTAGGAATATGATGGGATAAGAATTATCTTTAAATCCTGTACACAAGGATATTAAACCTTCACGGTGTTATATACAAAAAAGTTAATATACTTGGTTTAAAAAGGTTTCGAATTAAATGCACCGCGCTCGCGCGAGGCCAGTTCGCGTTATCCTTTTTCGCAAGTGTAACCTAACGTAACCAAAGCGAGACAAAAGAGCAAGATGGCGAACATTCAGCGACCACGGTGCATTTAATTCGATAGGTTTTTAAAACAAGTATTCAATACGTATTTAACTTTTTTGTAATAACACCGTTCAAAGTTTAATAATTAAAAACAATTTTATAACATCTATAAATTCGTAGCTCGACGACAGAAGACCGGCTGAAATACGCAAGTGACAATTTTAAGTCGGCTCCGAGAAAAGTAACACTTTTGTACAGATAAGAGAATTATTCTCTCCGACATCGGATTATTAGATTTGGATCCGATATGAGTGGAATATCTTTTGTGGGTGCTTTAACGTTAAATTTTTCGTGGGGAATTTTATTAAGGTCCTTATTGGAGTCACTCACTGAGATGGCGCTCCTAGTTGAGTTATATTTGACATAGGATTTGAATAAATCTGAGAATGGTGAGTATTCGGATATGGTAGGTGTGTTTTTTTATACGTCAGGCTACGGACGTACACAGAGATTTATAATATTATTTAGGTATCTGAATTATCCTTACTAGTGTTATAAAGGCGAAAGTATGTTTGTTTGTTTATTTATTACGCTTTCAAATCTTAACTATCCAATCTAACATCATAAAATGTTTCATACATCGTTTCATTCAGAGAGAATGTATTTAGAGAGATAGGTCACAATCTATATTAAAGCGAATAAAGTCAGGAACAAAAGCTATCTTATAATATTAATTTGAATGCGAATGTTTGTTTGTTTCTTAAGTTACTTTAGTTACTCAACCGATCATCATGAACTTTAGCATATAGCTTGTCAGGGGTATAAAGAAGTCTCTCCAGCTCACATCGGGAGAGTCAGCTTTGATCTGAAGATGCTCCCTGACGGAACGAAACACGTGTAATCAACTGTGGTCATTACACGTTAATCTGCAGCATATTTTAATTATATTTTACAGTCACATACCAACAGTGTCAACCGACGTGAGGTTTATCCGTCAACCAAGGATGTGTTTTTAATTACTAATATGTCGTTCTTTCTATTACTATTTTCACATTTAACTTTTTCAAGTACAGTAACGTAAAGTACAAATAATACAGGGAGTGAATCCCTCGAGAGATGTTCCTATCAACCCTTGTAGTTCGATTGGCCATAGTCATTTATTCAAAAGATAGGCCATGACAAAAACTTGCCTCGGGAGACGCTGAGGGTTGGACTAATAAATTGCCATATTTTTTAACGACAGGGTCGAACGTTACTCTTGGACATTGTTAAATAATGCTCTATAAAATTTTACGTCTCTTGTAACTCGCTTCCAAATTGAATTGCTGAACGTGTATTTGCTCTGAGGAGACCTAAAAGGTAAATAGTCTTAAATCTATACAATAAAGTAACTTTTCGCATGTGTATGTTTGGTACCTTATTTCTGCTAAACAACGTAACGGATTCTCATAAGACTTTCACTATCATTTAGACAATTTGTTACGGAAGATTTATGTACATAAAACATGTAAATTATATTTATATATAGTAGCAAAAGTTGATGTATTCTAATTAAGTCGTAGGAAAGAGATAAAATAACTTAGGAGATGCACCAAAATATGTACTAAGGAACGGTACATTTTAAAAATGCATACAAAATAAAACGTACATGTGTACTTACATACGCATATCGAATGTTATAATTCTTTATATTAAACAAGACATTAAACGCAATTTGATAACATTTTCATTAAAACATTATAATTAACTTTAAAGGGCTTTATAATTATTTTTCTATGTATTTGTATAAAGAATCAGGTAAAACGACAAAAAGAAATAAAATAAATTATTTATCAAATAATAATATAGTAGTGACCACTTATAATGCAAACAAATAAACAGAATACATATCGACAGTTAGGCTCAAATATATCTATCTATATCTACACATATAATAAGAATGTAAATCTAACATGTCTGTACTTTTTTGATTTTCAAGTAAAAAATTGGTGCAGGTGTCTAGGAATAAGTAATAGAATACATTTCAATCATTTTTTTTAAATGTCAGTCTGTTTGTATGAACTCACATCACTGTTAAAGTACTGTGTTCACAATAAAACCTTATATAAAAAATCATAAAGCATATCCTCGGGAGTAACTTAGTCTTTATTTCATTAAAATCGGTCCACTCTATCAAAAGTTATTTTAATTTTAATGGCGCCGCTACTTAAGCACGAGAGAAAGAGAAAGAAGTAAATGGACTTAATACATTCATGTGATTTTATTAGCCACTATTTTTTTACATTAGGTTCCACGCGGGCGGAGTCTCGGGCATCTCTAGTCTTCTTCTATATCTATACATATGATAAGAATGTAAATCTACGTGTCTGTCCGTTTTCGATTTTCGTGAAAAAAATTGTTGCAGGTGTCGAGGAATAAGTTATAGAATACATTTCAATTATCATTAGAAATGTACGTCTGTCTGTATATCTGTCTGTCCGTCTGTTTGAACACGCAGCACTGTTAAAGTACTGGGTTCACAATAAAATTTCATACAAGAAAATCAATCGGGAGTAACTTAACGTAACGTAAAGTTATTGTAATTTTAAAGGCGCCACGACTTAAGTATGAGAGAAAAGTAGATAAGCAAATGGACTAAATACGTTCAGATGACTTTATTAGTCACTGTTTTGTACATCAGGTTCCACATGGACGAAGTCGTGGGCACAGCTAGTTTATAATATAGTTGGCACCGCGAGAAATTAGCGTTGAGTGTTTTAATTCCTTTTTTTAATACTTTATATGTTTACTTTACTTTATACCAACAGGTGGTTGGCGACATATCTTCAACTTCAAATCAATGGTTTATGACTTTCTTGGTATGGTTTTATTGTGAACGTAGTACTTTAGCAGTGATGCGTTTACGTACAGACAGGCAGACATTTCTAAAAATGATTGAAATATATTTTATTCCTTATACCAAGACACTTGTAACATTTTTTATTTCTCAAAAATCTAAAAAGTACAGACACGTTAGATTTACATTCTTATTATATGTATAGGAACTCATCGAAATAGTTTTTTTTTAATACGTTAATGTATTATCAAATAAACCAAGTGTAATAAAAATAATTCTAGTTCGTAAAATCTCTATACTGTGCAAAGGTCTCTTCCCGAGGGAAGGCACCGGCCTAATCACAGATACTCACGAGCCCTCAACGGTATTCAACGCGTAGAAATTTATAGTTCAATATTTTTTTACTACGTAGTTGTTACTATAAGAACTTTACTAATGTCCTAACATTTCATAATGGTCTCCTTTTTAAAAACTAGCATGCAGGGTATGCAGTTTCTTTGATGAGCCACTATTACAGCCTAATGGGGTGTGCAATCAATCTCAAATGAGCTGTAGACCTGATGCCACTCATAATAGATTGCTACTTTTCAACCTGCAAATTGAAATTTCGCAGCGCTAGAGATACTACTGGTTAGCGATAGAAATAGACATAGAATTGATTTTCCCACAATCTAATCTTGCACAAGTTTTACCATCGTTTTCTTTCCAGTCTGCGATATTAATCAAAATCCAAGTTCAACTTCCAGATGACAAATAATAGCGCCATGGTTAGTGTATTCGGAAATATCGTCCATCGACGTATGTTCAAATCCTTGCGAATGGGACGGAGCATTTGGCAATAGTAAGCAATGCTCTTATCTCTCCTCCCATGCTTAATATATGAAAAATGCGTAGTCCGGTGAAGCTTTTTTTAGGTGTAGAGTTTTTGTAAGTGGTAGAGCCACGTTGAAGCTATTACTGGTTTCAGCATGAATGGGTCGGCTCGCCCGGGCTAGTACTACCCTCTCACAGAAAACCGACGTGAAGTAACATTGCTTGCATTGTTGCGTTTCGTTCGGTCAGTGAGAGCACCGGAGGCGCATCTCCCCTCCCCTTCCCCTTCCCTTCATCCCTCTCCAACACAGGCTGGCAACGCACTTGTGACTCCCCTGGTGTTGCAAGTGTCTATGGATGGTGATGATCACTTAAAATCAGGTGACCCACCTGTTCGTTTGCCTCCTATGATATAAAAAAAATCTGTGAAGACCTTGCCAGGTCAATAACGTAGTCAGTTCGAAAAAAAAAACCTTGCTTAACATTAAACATAACATAAGTATTTTCTAATCTATTCTGGTTTCCTTATTGATTATAGTGTAGTAGTTAACAAGTATAGAAATAAGGAGCCTATCTATGCTAAATATTATAACGCTGAAGAATTTTTTTGCTTGATCCCGCTAATCTCAGGAACTACTGGTCCGATTTGAAAAATTCGTTCAATGTTAGATAACTCATTTATCGAGGAAGGCTATATGTTATATTATCACGGTGGAACTAATAGGAGTGAAGCACCAATGAAAAATGATTCAAAATCGGGTTTAATGTATGTATTATTTAAAAATATTTTCACCTTCTACGTAAACGAAGTCGCGAGTTAAGATAGCGTTAGCTACAGGAACTATTCCAGGTGGACGAAGTCACGGACCGAAGTTAGGAGTTTATAAAGGTATTAACTTATAGTAGTTCGCTACTAGGGCGATGGTAGCCCAGAGGATAAGACCACGATTTCCATATCAGATCATTTATGTCATAAGAAATAAGCAAAACAAACATCTCGTCCCCATTTAGTACTGACTTGAATGGCCCCAAATCGGTAATTTGCACATTTGTAGGAGAAGACAAGTAAATTAAAAACAATATTTTTTTGCCTTATACATAAAATAAACTGATAAGAAAATAAAAAATAAGAGACAAAGGCGCAGGTATCAGCTAGTTTAATAATAATGACATAAATAATTCCAGTTCCGACCCTTGATTACTTCCGAGGATTGTACGAAGATGATCAATCAATATACTATTTGATGTTCAAACCCTGATTGAAGTCTCAAGAAGTCGCTTATTAAAATGAAAATTTCTACGATTTTGGAAAGCATTTAAAGAGCTAGCTGTGACCACGACTTCGCCCGCGTAATAACGGTCACTGAGATTTAAATATAAAGGTTAGATTTATGGAACAACAAGATTTTGCTCGCGGTTTTGCCCCTGATAATATCAATTTGACATGTCCCTCGGGAATAGTATTTGTCTGAATAAAATAAATCCTACGTCCTTTTCCAAGGTCCTAACAATTGTTACAATTTTCATTACAATCGGTTCAGTAACGAAACAAACAAACTCACATTTGGATTTATTATAATAGTAGTTGTCAATAGCATTATATTGATAAGTATTTAATCTTACTTTTGATCCAAAAGCATATAAACCAAAACGCAGTAATTATAGATTATGTGTTAAAGATTAGAAACTAGAAGGCAATTTAATTTTCCGAGCCTAATTCTGTGTAACATGTTTAATAAAGAGTTTAATTTTTTCCCAATAACTTACAAATAAAACAAAATCTGTAGACAATTAGCTCCTACACTTAAGATAAAACTGAAAGAATGGTTGCAATTTAGGAGTAATGTCTTCCTCCAGAACCCACTCACTCTCATTGTCGCCAAAAAATATTGGTGCTTATATTTCCCGTCAAATACATACACAAATACTCTCCTAATATTTAACATTTCTTTCCCTACTGCACATGATACTGCCCATATATTTATTTAGTTGATTTCTTCAATAATTTACTATGTTACATACTTTTCTCATACACTGCAGTTAGTCTTATGGTGGGTTCTATTCGCTGTAATACAGTTTTACTAATGTAACTAATACAGTTCATTATTTATTGTACAATCGTTATGGGTCCAATAAAGTTTAATTTAATTTAATTTTAATCGTTATAACAGTACCCGGCTTTTAATCAGGCACGTCGGGGAGAAGAGCGAGACGTATGGCTAAGATCGGCTTGTAAAGCGTTGTCTTTATTGCACAGAATAATGACTGCGAAAGACAAAGACGACGCTATATGAAATCGAACCGACTATCTCGGTCTTTTCTTCGATGTTCGCAATGAAAAGTCAAGTATTGTATTTTTGTTTAATACTGTATATTGATAAATGTAAATCTAACAAAACGCATACTAAATTCTAGCGGGAGAATATATCTATTACTGTGTAAACCGGTTCAATGACATTCAAGTTACAAACACACTGGCAGTCAGACATACAAAAAGATATACTTCTATGATATTTAAGATTTATTAAACCCCTCGGCTGATCTTTTAAGACCCAGATCTCAAAATGGCGAATCATGTTTTTAAATATCTAGCCAATATTTTAAAATTACAATTTTACATTACATAATTTGTTATTGTTGAAGTTTTTAAAATTTTGTAATATATACGGTATTTGTTTTAAACTTATGTTGCCAACGGTCGGTTGACTAGTGCACCATACGATCTACATTATTTGTATTGAGTAGTAGTAGTACATTATTACAAAAAAGTTAAATACGTATTGAATACTTGCTTTAAAAAGGTCTCGTGCTAAATGCACCGCGGTCGCTGAATGTTCGCCATCTTCCTCTTTTGTCTCGCTTTGGTTACGTTAGGTTAGACTTGCGAAAAAGGATAACGCGAACTTGCCTCGGGCGAGCGCGGTGCATTAAATTCGAAACCTTTTTAAAGCAAGTATTGAACTTTTTTGTAATAACACTGTTATGGTTTTGGACGGCCCAGAGGATAATATACAATCGAATTACGATATTATGACGTGAGATAATATTCACAGAAATGTATTATACCGTTACAAAGAATCAGTTCATATAAAATACATTATTTATATAACATCATACCTCGTCTTCTTTAGCGTGGCTTTCGAATCGGTGTGTAGCAGACTATAATATATATAAATAATTCTCTTTATACTGAACGAATTTATTCGATAAATATTTATTGGGGCAAATACGTAAGTTTACGTCATTCTAGTAAATACGTATAGAAACGAATATAGTCGGTAATATGTGACAATTTATGTTAGAATCTAAATAACTACATTACGCCCATCGGTAAAAAAGAACAAGCCGGTGTTTCCGCTCTATATGTAAATTTCTTGAACTCATATCACTCGGTATATCTAAATAAAACAGTATACTAAATAACTTTAGGGTAGAGAATTAATACAACTACCTAATTAAGAAAAAAAAGTCGAAGCAATAATAAGGATTACCGATAGAAGAGGAAACACAAAGGAATGTCTGTGTTCTTAAATTTCATATTTGTAAATCGGAATTATTAACATTAGTCTGGTTTCCACATTTATTAGCACTCGGAGCAATAATTATAGACATTTTTATGTAGTACATTAATTAATCAACCATATGATGGATAGGTATTTCAGAATTCATTCCATAAAGCGTATTGCTTTGCTCCGAAAGTTCTAATTAAAAGCCATCCCCTAACAATGTATATTCAAGTTTATCATATTACACAGGCCTACAATGATTTTGGTGCCGCTAAAAGTAAAACTGATTTCAAATACGTTCGGTACTCTAATAAAAAATTGATACTTACTTTTTTAATGCTACGTGTAGTTTTCGAGATTTCGCAAGGGTAAATAATTTAAAAAGAATTTAATACATTTATTAAAAAACAAAACAACATTTAATTCAAGACATTTAAATACATTTAATTACTCGATATTTTACAGGTTAGAAGCTCCTCTTTTTACATTTTCTCCGATGGTTGTCTTCAGGACAATAGGATTATCCAGATAGTGTACTTTTATGCTCATGTTATATCTAAGATTTTTGAAGCTAACTAAGAGCTTTTGAACTAATTCTTTGTAATTTTATTTACGTAGCTCCGCGAATTTGACAGCCTCCCACGACGTCTTGCGGACTAATTAACCAAATTATAATATAAAATTAGCGGCACCAAACAAATTTTTTTTTTGTAGACCTGTGTTATTAATATTGGAATAATAATCATTGCATATTATAAAACAAAGTCTTCTGCCACGTTCGCCTGCCTGTCTTTTCGCGATAAACTCAAAAACTACTAAACGGATTTCCATGCTGTTATATAAAATATATAGATCTCATGATACAGTACAACCATTTTGATAAAACAGAAATCGCAGGCACGACCAGTGTAATTTAATGATAAAATTATACATCGTGAATTATGACACAATAGGACGGTTGAACAAAGCAAAAATGAAATGTATTTTCGAATCGTATCCTGTGAGCTCGTAATTTTACAAAGAAAACCTTTGAATGTACATTTCGTCGTGGTGTAGGTTTTTTTTTTGGGACAGTGATTGATTCTACACTTTTGTTTCAAAACATGCGGTAATGATAGGTGATATTATGATGAATGCCTTTTACATAATACATAAGAAGTAAGATAACGGCTAGATTTCTATAAAGTAAATTTTCTATAATCTATATTGGCACAATATCTCTAACACAGTAACCTGTTTATTATATCATGGTAAGGTTCTAAGGTAAACTCCATTGACCTCCTAAACCATAACGATCGAGATAAGTTAAACATCGAGTGTTCAGTATGTTGTACAATCTAGACACGTAGTAGCGTGTCAAGCCAAGTTCAAGCTAACGGCATGGCGAGCGCGCGGTACCGTGTGTAATATTACACGAACCATTTGGAGCCACTTTTAATCCCCTCATAACTCAAAACCTATTTTACATAAACATGTTGGATTTGGCTCATATATTCAGAAATGCGAGATACATATGTGCTGCAAATTTCATAAATATAACTCGAGTAGTTATTTAGATATTAACGTCCAAAAATCGTAATTTTCGACCTATACACAAAAATTCTAATCCAGTTCCAGATGACCTAGAAAGTTCAAATTTGGCATACAGGTAGTTGGGTGAATACAAACAAAAAAATAAATTATATTCAAGCCAAGTCAGACTTTAGGCTTCAATATATTATCCTAAGTTATAAGAATAAATGATATTTTAAGTTGTTATAAAATATTTTTTGCTGTTATAAATAAATTTCAGGACTGACAATCTTCACTTATTTTCTCGTTGATGTCAACAACCAACACATATATCATAATACTGAACTTGGCTCTCAATTTACATTTATGTTTTTAATGGGATGTGTTTTTACAAACTCCGGCCCACGCAATTTATTCTTTTTTCTCAATGAAAGACTCAAGCAATATCTTTTATCTCTTGTTGAATTAAATATACATTGGGTGTTTACATGATCCTGAGTTTTTAATTGAATGAGCATTTTTAGACAATTTAATTACAATATTAAGTGAGATAAAAGTAAAATCGATAAAACTTGAATGTACACACTGGGCTACTAGAAGATGATCTCTTTTTAATACTTGGGCCTGCGTGCTGCGTATTAGTTTGAACAATAAATTGTACATTGAGTTTTACGACGTTAAGCTCTATTAAAAAGGCCCAAGATTATAATAAATAACCAAAGTTGCACTCATTTGCTTTTTAAATGGATCCGCTCACTTGTTAAACACAAGCACGCTTGGCTCTTCATTACATAGTATAAAACAAAGTCCCCTACCGCGTCTGTCTGTCTGTCTGTTCGCGATAAAACAAAAATTACTGAACGAAATTTCATGCAGTTTCTCCCAGTGGATAAAGTGATTCATGGGGAAAGTTTTGGTATATAATTTGTGAACGATTTTTTTTATAATCTGGGCGGGACAGCGTCTGCCGTCCCGCTAATTAATATATATATGAATGATGAGCTTGCTTTAAACACTGATTTCTATGTTCCTGTCGAAAATCTTAAAATAGCTAAGTCAATTTATACCCCAATAGACACCAATCTGCTTTAAGAAGACTTGAACCGTGTAGTGCAATGGTGTAACACGAGTAAAATGAAAATATTAAAATAAACACTATTATAGAAGATTTACTAGAGAGAAATCCAACTCACAATATGTTTATAGGATAGAGAAAACTATTTTGCAGGAAGTTGATTATATAACCAATCAAGGTATAATTTTTGATAAAAAAAAACTAACACTCGATAAACATAAATATTATTACTAAGTCTTTTAAAGTATTAGGTTTTGTTTTGAGGTATTGTAAGAATTTTAAAAATTCCATTACATAAATATATTTAATATAAATCATTATTTTTTTTTTTAAACTGGTTCAACAAAATGACTGCACTGTACCTGATGGAAAGTACAGTACAGTATATTAAGTTCCACCTAATTTAGAATATTGCAACCCAATCTGCAATCCACATTGTGATATTTATATAAGAACATACAGAACGCGTACAAAAGAGATTTTTCAGACATATTTGTTACAATTGCAACGTAAACAATAATATTACAAAAAAATAATGACAGTCTTAATCATTTTAAGCTATCCTCACTATATAATCGAAGAAACTTATTTTTTTTTATAATGTTCATGTTTCATGTGTTCATATTTAACATATTTCGTGAAAAAATTGACTCTCCACATGTTACTAATCGCTTCAAATTTAATTTGTAAAAGTGGTGATCACTTAACATCAGGTGACCCACCGGTTCGTTTGCCCGCTATTGACATTAAAAAAAATATTAGTTTAATAAAAAAAAGGTTAGGTTTAGTTACTGTACTATTCGTCCATACTTCGAGCGTTAGACACATTTTAGTTTTAGAGTTATAAGTTCAAATGTAATTTTTGATATTAAAACATTTTATATTAAAAGTCTATTTTTTTTATATCTCGCGGACTCGACCCCTATAATTAGTATATTACCACGTCGATGTCCCACGATAAATAAATAAGCGCATGTTCCTTTTACAGATACAACCAAATCTCTTTGTAAATCGAGAAGATTATTGTAACATTTAGTTAACTTTACGTGCATTTCTATATCATATAGATAAACAATGTATATAGATTATGTAAAAGCACTCAAATGTTTTTATAACCAGAGTGAATGAATATTATCACGTTGTTTTTAATCATTTTAGTTCGATCTATTTACAAATATTGTTCGTTGATGTTATTTTCGTATAAAGTATAATCCTAATATCAAAATAGCTCGTTTATCCCGAAGATCCCGTTGAATTGTTTACAAAACAATCTAATCTTTACTCCCTTTTATGTGCAAAGATAAAACGGATTCAAGTTAATGCGTGTTCGAGAATTTTAAATGATTACTAATGAACTTCGTAATATGGGTAACTCGTTAATTTAACATTGGATTTATATTTAAAATTATTAATATGTTGTAAATAATAAACGAATTAATTTTATTATCCTTCCGCCTTCAAACTTTAATCAAAAATAAAAAAAAAACAAAGAAAGTCCATTTGGTTAGTATACAAACAAGTACGAAACTAGTTTTTGTACTTACATTTACGATGCGATATGAACTAATTCTTTTTATGGTACAATGGTATATAGATGTACCCAATGCCCCAGTATGGGACTGTCCCACCTCTATTTTACATCATTCAGAATGCTGTTGGTGCGGCCACGTATCCTGCTCGTCAGTGAGGTGCATCGCTTGCGCATGATTTTGTGAAAGCCATCAATTCTCGCCTCCGCGAACATGCCCGAAGCGCTGCAGTAGCGCGGTAACGCCGTCAGCATCCTGAATACAATATTGTATTATTTGCGTAGAGCCCTGTATGCCATCTGCGTGTAGTTGACCCACAAAGTGCATGTGTATGCAGACTGCATCTATGTTACATTTTAACAATCCTATCATAAATTTTACCAAAACTTATAGTATGTTTTAATATCACCTAATAATATATTCAAACATATCTTAATGTCTCTTGCTGTACAATTTTAGTTACTGTTAACACAACTTGAACAAATTCCTCTAAAGCACGACGATAATGTAGCACAGCTACAACGCGTCTGAGGTATGAGACATAGTATCACGTCAGGCATTCACAGTTCGGCCGTTCTCGTTAATACTCGGTTCTTATCAGGCTGCCAGCCCGACCTCCATTGTTATTAGTTGAGTATAAACTCAAAAACTTTTAAACGGATTTTCATGCGATTTTCACTAGTAGGATAATATGATTCATGATGAAGGTTTAGGTATATAACTAGTCAAGGTGTTTTTTATTATCAGAGCGAGACAACGTCCGCCGGGCCCGCTACTTCCTATATAAGAGAATTATCTTTATCTACACTTCTATATAAATGTTGCCATGTGAGTTCGCGAGTATCGTGACAAAGTGTCTGAGTGACTGAATATACCGCTAGTGTGAAGTACTATGGCGGATAATACCGCTAAATATTATTTTACCTTCCCAATATTCATTTATGTTAATATACAAATGGAATCGCATTGAATCTCTAACGATTAACTAAGCTCACGTAATTCTATTAATCGAGATATGTCGAATAAAATATATCGTACATTCAAAAATGTGATTCGAATGGACATTTTAATGACTTGTAACATCAATTCGTGTGAGTGGCTGTAGACGTCGCTTGTTGTCTGAAAGTTGAATAAAAATAACTCGCCTTTCGTAACTTATGGGTACAGTTAGGCAACACTATCTTACGTAACATTATATCATCCGAAATAATCTTATTGAAGTGAAACGTCTAATGCGACTTCCAACAAGGTTGCGTTAAACGTTTAAAGCTACCATGTAGGAGATATGAAAGCACTGTTGCGTTAAACGTTCAACGCTCCTGGGGAGGGGGCATAGAAAGAGACAGAGCGAGAAAAATAATCAAACATTTCGTATCTTACTTTAGGATCATAATCCCATTGTAAATGTTATAGATTTGGATATTTCTTCACTCGAAAATGATAATTAAAAAATGCGATCAATTGTGAATTGTAAGCAATGTTAATAAAGTTTGTCTTAAAGAAACAATATGATTTCACTAAAAATCAATTTCTACCCCTTCCTATTTTCATTTCCACATTACGAAGTTTCACTTCTTCCGCGCGGAGGGACTCCACGCACTATTTTTTTTTCATAAAGATCAGATCAGTTCTTTTGGAAATTAGTTTGTCAAAACAAAAGATACACCAGTTTTATTTATATGCACAGATTCTACACAGAACTAGTAACATTAACAATAAATGAAAATCCAAATAATAGATATAATTATAATAATTCAAGCTAATTTAAATAATGACAGCTAATACATATATTACTCGAAAAAAATAATTACAATACACAATTAAATTACCCCGTTGCCTTAAACGTTAATATATCACTACATAGTATAAAACAAAGTCGCTTTCTCTGTCCCTATATCCCTATATATGCTTAAATCTTTAAATCTACGCAACGGATTTTGATGCGGTTTTTTTAAATAGATAGAGTGATTGAAGAGGAAGGTTTATATCTATAATAACATCCATTAAATAGTGGAGAAATACTGTTATTTTTGAGGTTTCTAATGTGATGTTGTAAATAATTACATTTTTTCCGCTTACATTGCAACAAACGCAGGCGGGCTATGGGCAGTAATGAATAAATTAAAACTACTGGATCGATTTTAATCATTTTTTTCAGTGAATGGCATAGGCTATATATTTTATAAAATATATATACCCGTGCGAAGCCGGAACGGGCCGCTAGTACTTCATAAATTTCTACTTCATCGTGCTGGCCATTAAGACATACCATGCACACTCGTCTTATAAAAAGGAACGTCACATTATATGTCATAATTTTTCCTCCACGACATGACAGTCCGGTCGATATAATAAATTATACGTTGCGAAATTAATATTTTATTTTAACATTTATTATATTGAACATCCTTGACGTGAAGTAACAGTGCAATGCTTTGCTACGTTTCGTCCGGTTAGTGAAAGCGCCGGAGGAGAACCTCCCTTCTCCCCACCCTCTCCTCCCCTTCCCCCCAAACACAGGCTGGCAACGCACTTGCGATTCCCCTGGTGTTGCTATGGCGGTGATTACTTTACATCAGGTGCCTCGCCTGTTCGTTTGCCTCCTATGATATAAAAAAAAACACCCTAAACTGGTGACCCTGAGTATTAAAATATTCTACAGTTTATCTTCCGAATATTTCTGTTGTACATATTAATATTAATTTATATGATATTTAAAAGTTGGTTGTCACGGAACGCCCGGTGGATGTGAAATATTTAAACTAAATTAGAATTATTAATTACACTAGCAATTACAAAATATTTAATAACAATATTTAAAAAAATGATACAAAGCACGCATACAATCGATAAACACATCAAATATACTATATTCGAATAGAAACAGTACGCAGTTCACACAGAATAAACGCAAAGTATACGCGAGCAAATACAAACCTGAGTCATAGAGATGGCGTAGGAGAGCTCGATGCCGTTTGCTGTGACAGCCTACGGGTCGTCTTTACTGCAAAAGCACGCCAGTAGACATCTCAAACCAAATGATTACATTATCAATTTTGAACATTGATAATTATTAGAATATTTAATTTCAAAAGATTATATATAATACTAGCGGGCCCGGCTGACGTTGTTCCGCCCTGATTACCCCCCCGCAACCCCCCTTGTGGGTGGAATTTCGTAAAATCCGTTCTTAGCTGACCTCTACTCGGCGAAAGGAATATTCCTACCATATTTCAAGTCGCTACGCCTTATGGTTCCAGAGATATCGTGATGAGTCAATATATAGGTGGGAATCTCTAATATATATATAGATTACTACTCGGTTATTATCCGAAACACCTAAAACAATTTTGTTAAGATTCTCACTGAGAGATAGCAGTTTCAAATATAAAATACACATCGTTACGCCTTCCCATAGGAGTTATGCAGTAACGATAAAATTTTGTTTATGAATTTTCAGGTGTTATGTATGAAGTGTGCCCGACACAGCGCCCTGTAGCTGTCACGTTCAATATTTCCACAGAGTCACGTCGTTTGCATTTACTCCAGTTTTGACGCCGGCCCGCGCCGTCCTTTCCCCGTTTTACATTAGTCTGGGGTTACATTTGTTTCCCTCTACCTGCGAAAGCTCCATTACTTAAACAGCGTTGGATTTATTTATGTCACACGTTCGTTTTAAGTAAATAGATATCATAAGCCCTCATTTTTCTATTTCTATTTTTTTATTACATCATTACATAGTATAAAAC
The DNA here is from genome assembly GCA_036509395.1 of Antheraea yamamai. Taxonomy (NCBI): domain Eukaryota; kingdom Metazoa; phylum Arthropoda; class Insecta; order Lepidoptera; family Saturniidae; genus Antheraea; species Antheraea yamamai. Next base: position 8,101,847 of record AP028451.1, read on the forward strand.
AAAGTCTCCAACCGCGTCTGTCTGTCTGTCTGTTCGCGATAAACTCGAAAACTACAGAACGGATTTTTATGCGGTTTTCAACAATGGATAAAGTGATTCTTAAGGAAGGTTTTAGTATATCATTTGTCTAGGATTTTTTTATAATCAGGGCGGGACAACGTCTGTCGGACCCGCTAGTTTTGTTATAATTTTAAATCTTGTCGATGCTTGTAATCATAGATGCGTGCGAAAGGGCGCTATGATCGTGCTCGTGTTTTCTTCTGGAGGTTTATTATACGGGTGGTCGTAATTCGATCATAATTAGAAGTACAACGTTTTTACTTCAGTCGTTATTACAATATTTATTATCCGTATTTCTTTTTTCTTTTAATGCTCAAAAGCGTGTTGTGTTTTGTACAAATATTGCAGCTTGTATACGTAAGGAGAATTAAGTACGATGAATAGAGAATTACAAATAAGGATTTCGACTCATCTATGGCACTGAAAAAAATTATTTCCAAAGTATTTTATTTACAACACTATGGTCAATAGCTGGTACACAAAAAAAAGTGTGTGTGTACTTATGTACACGCGTTAGAAGTTATACTTCTTTGGCGTAACAAGATAACAATCTGTTCAAAAATTTTATCTTTCGCCTTAATCTACGTTTGTAGAAAAAAAAAAAAAAAACGACGAGCGTACCAACATGCGCGACTAATATCGAGGTTCAATTTCTATTTTGTTGGTAGCTTTTTTTTCGAGACTTAATGAGCGGTTAAGCAGACAGCTTCATACTGTTAATTTTGTGTCACAGATGCGCGCGCATCTTAAAATTTCACTCTCATCATTTTTTCATAACGCGCCTAAAGAAGTATAACTTCAATAAAGAAAATCGATAAACAGACAAGGTACAGCAAGGTATTTAACAATTTTTATGTATAGAATACGAGTTTGTTTGTTTGTTGATTTAGAAAGAAAAAAAAACATGCTTATCTGAAAGACACATGAATGTAATTATTCATTACAGACTGTACATACGAAATAAGCGCAAAGAGATACCGCGAAAATATAGTAACCTTTTGAGTTTTGACATAGGGTAAAAATGTAGTATTTGTATGTGTGTGTAGCAAATGAGCCTCAAGTCAGCAAATGTACTGAAGAGGGTTAGTCCTACAGCGCTGATTTTCACTTGATTCATTTTCATTTTTTTTCCATTTTCAATCGAATTTCATACAACAATACTCGATATAACAACCTAACTAAACAAATTAGATTAAATAATGATTTAACAAAGTATTAGTTTAGTAACGAATTATTATTCCAACTACTTCCCTTTCCGATGAACATCATATTAAAGTGCCGTCTCAGTTATGCTCCGATTGGTGTAATAATTAACATCACCATCAGCCTGTAAAAAACCCACTGCAAGATCATGGAGCTCTTCCTGAAGGAAGGTATGGACATAATCGCCACACCAGTCCACGAAGTATTGGCTATTTCAAAGTCTGAGAAATGTTTACACAGTTCTATTTTTTCCCACATACAGTAGGACTACAAGAACATTTCTCAGGTCCAGGGTTCCTCACGATGTTTTCCTTCACCGTCAGCCGATAATGTTACCAATTTAAATTAGTAAATGGACGTGAATTCCGAAAAATTAATAAGTACATGCCGAGTGTAAGGACGCATTCTTGCATATCTATAGAGTGCATACTATGTGTAAGGACGCACACTTGCATATCTATAGAGTCCATACTATGTGTAGGGACACACACTTGCATATCTATAGAGTGCATACTATGTGTAGGGACGCACACTTGCATATCTATAGAGTGCATACTATGTGTAGGGACGCACACTTGCATATCTATAGAGTGCATACTATGTGTAGGAACGCACACTTGCATATCTATAGAGTGCATACTATGTATAGGGACGCACACTTGCATATCTATAGAGTGCATACTATGTGTAGGGACGCACACTTGCATATCTATAGAGTGCATAGTATGTGTAGGGACGCACACTTGCATATCTATAGAGTGCATACTATGTATAGGGACGCACACTTGCATGTCTATAGAGTGCATACTATGTGTAGGAACGCACACTTGCATATCTATAGGGTGCATACTATGTGTAGGGACGCACACTTGCATATTTATAGAGTGCATACTATGTGTAGGGACGCACACTTGCATATATATAGAGTGCATACTATGGATATGCAGGGGTCAAAGTGCACTCATCGTTTTACCGTCCCCATATAATATGCTACACCAGTCCGGTTGTAGACATAGATGTAATCAAACGTGTATACAATAAATACGTGTTATGTGTATTTAATTAGTGAGTAATATGCAAAGAATGTGTAAGAAGAATATAAACACGTAATCGTTATAAAATATTGACTTTTATTTAGTAATCCAACCGGGCTCACATACAAAGACGCTCACACATATAAAGACGATAGATCAAATACATAACTCATACCTAAACCGGGGTTTGAAACTGCGAACATCGCATTGATATTCCACAGGTCAAACCACTAGACCATCCCGACTTTATGTATATGTGTAATTATACTTGATAATATTTATACAATACTAAAATTATAATCATAATCATAGTAATAAATAAGCATTAGCTCCTAGACTACTTTCTCCGAGATATATATGAAATAAATCATACTCTTCTCATTTGACCGCTCCTCGTACGAGAAAAATATAATAACCCTCTAAACAGAGAGACTTATACAAATGTTTAATTTGAAAATATACCGAGTATTTAAATTAACTTCTCACCCCGATCGGGACATATGTCAAAATAATTATAAACAAGGAAAGATTTTGAATGAGTTCAAAAGGAAATCACTTCGACGAAATAATAAGAGGGGCCTTGAGATTTATCACTTTAACAAATTTGTTCAGCTTTAACCCGAGGTACTAAGGGAACGCGAGGAGTTGTCACGCACACGACTCGACTGTGTTTTGAGGGCACTTACGTTCTGTAAACGATGTTTTCCTACTTAACTTTTATGTCCATGAAAATATTACATAGATAGATATATTTTTTAATAAATCCTCACGTACTATAAAAGCTACGTCATTCTCTCTTTTAATTCCTGAGCTCATAACTCGAAAACTAATAAACCGATTTACATAATTATAATCTTTGGTTATAAACGTATCCTTTGGCTATACTTTGGTATAAGTTTTTTTGGTTTTAAGTGATAAATAAAATAAGTTATTTGCATTAAAGTAAATTAAGTAGGTAAAAAAATAGCCAAACTATTAAATATTAATCGATATAATGCAATAGAAGATTATTTTGAATACATATAGTAAACAATTAGAAATACTATAAATTTAATTTATTTGTTATAACCGATTTACTTGACAAAATCAACTAAAAATATTAACGTTTTACAGTTAGAATTAACGAATCAAATTAAATAATTCAGTCAACATAATTAGACAGATAGATAAGCTCTGTAATACATTCAATTTCACTTTATTATTCTGGTATTAAATATCGTATACAAGAAAACCCTGCAACGTTTATAAAGCTTAAAAAAAACACTGTAATATTCATTTTCTTATTCACATAAGCGCATTATGATGTTTTTTTTTATGACAAATTGGAATCTGTTAATAATAGAAACATGTAAGTTATAATACGTACCATAATTTTGAAAGAAATATTCTTCTTTTATCGTTCGAAGCACCAAAAAAACATCGATATTTTATCTATCCCCTGTATATGATTTTCTTTAACCCTAGATAACTAATAACCTTCGGCGAATCGACTAGTACACAATAATAATAAAAAATATCGCTGTTTTGTTACGCCGCGCGCGCCTCTCTTCATGATATCACTATTTAACTTACTATTCGTCGAGTTCTTTCAGAAGATGACGAGATCCCAAAGGAAAGTATTTTACGAAAATAGTCGTCGTTTTGACGAATGGTTATACTTTTTTGCAGCTTTTACCACAGTGTCTAAACGATCGCTGTGTGATAATCAACATTATGTGATAAATATTGTACGAGGAAATTGTTAGTGAGAAAATGCCACGAAAACGAAACCCTATGGGACAAGACAGACTATGTACGTTAGTTTTATTAAAATTCAAAATCAAAAATCAAAAACACTTTATTCAATTACGGCCCTAAGAATGCACTTATGAACGTTAACTACCACCGGTTCGGAAAACAACCCAGTCATCGAGAAGAACCGGCAAGAAACTCGATCTGGTTTATCTTTTAATTGAATTACAATGTGACGATTGTTACTTGCGACCCATCCAATTGCCACCGGCCTCTGATGATAAACTTACGTCACTGCATACACAAGTATAACAATAAAACTGTAATAAATTCGTACAATTAATTTAGGAAGTGATGTATTACGAACACATATATGGCCCCAACTTCATATAAACGAGTACTGATCCACTGGTCGAACTTCGACCATAGAGAAAATTTTTCCATTTTTTTACAGATAACACTATATATATAGCTCGTTAATAGCTACAAAACAAAAAAAGAATGACGAAATTGGCTAACAAACAGATGAGGGATATGTTTTTAACCCATTCCCCGCTACCTATTTATATAGACTAGCGGGCCCGTTAAACGTTGTCCCGCCCTGATAATAAAATAAACCTTGAGGTTACCTAAAGTATACCAAAACCGTCCTCATGAATCACTTTATCCGATGGTGAAAACCGCATGAAAATCCGTTCAGTATTTTTTGAGCTTATAGCGAACATACAGGCAGAGAATTTTATTTTATAATATGTGGTAACATATTACAATGGTCAAGGGATTGTTTTTTGTTTAATTGAGCCGGCTCATCTATGGAAGTGCTAGTTAGATTATATATATATATATATATAGCGTATTCATAGAGAAAAAATATAGACTAACGTTACGCTATGACCTTCAGGAACGGATCAGTTTTACAATGCAAAGTGCAAATCAAACAATACGCTAAGCCAAAATGAAGTAATAATGCAGGCGTGCTCACTAGCATTGTGCGGGGTATTAGGACTAAGGATAGCTTTGCCACCCGACGAGAATCGATCTATGAATGCCTATGTTAGTGAGATACTGTACCGCGCAGCTCAGTCACGTGGTCACGTCCATAAGCAACAATCTTTCTTTATACAGAATTTTATTAATCTTACCTAAATAAGTATAAAAGTCATAAGGACTGTCGACATAAGTAAAAACTCAAAACAACGAAATTTATACTATGTTCTCTTTTGAATTTTTAAATTAACCTGATCGGTCTGAATTATTTAAATTTCATAATTTGTAAATTCAAATTATTACCATTAGTCTCTCTTTCTCGTCTATTGACATTCAAAATAATAATAATATATTTTTTTAATACAGTTTATTAATTCATCAACATGATGCTCTGCAAAATCTGATTACAAAATATCAGTAATTGATGTACACAGGCTCTTGTACTACGTTTCTCTAGTCTGACGCAAGCCGCGAAAGTGCATTACTGTCGGTCACGCATACTAGCACTTCATGATGCGAAATTATAAATTTACCTCGTGTTCAAAATTAAAATGAAAGCATCATTCATTGTAATCTAGAATTTTCTTAAATTGCCTTCTTATTTATTTATCTGCCTCTTGGAAACAAAATTATCAACTAACACTTTTGCCTTAAAGAGGGCGATTAAACCGTCCTTTTTTTTATTAAATCCAGCCTTTTTGTGAGACTAATGGTAGAGGTCCGATTTATCTCGTGTCTACGCAAATACCGGCCCGGCCGGATTAAGAGTTCCTACAGGATGTTGTTATCCTACGGACCTTGGAATACTTCGCATTCCTTTCCCTTCGCTGATATTAAGGTTCGTTTTAGGTAGCTAACCCTACTTCTGTATTCCGTTCAGTTAATGTCAAAAATAAAATATCTGACTGCTATGTATTTAGTACGTACTAATAATTTTGTATGATGATAGAATATTTATTTGATCTGTTTTATTTCGCTACGTAACGAGTTTTTGGCGTTATCTTGAAATGTTATGTATTGGATTTTCGATTTTATTCATAACTAGCTGTACCCGAGTCTTCCTCCACGTGAAATCTTATGTAAAAAAACAGTGATTAACAAAGTCATCTGAATGTATTAAGTTCATTTGCTTAAAAGTAAAATAACTTTCGATAGAGTTATCCGATTTTAATGCAATAAAAACTAAATGTTATTCGAAGATATATTTACTTGAAGAGGTTTTACCATGAACGCAGTATTTTAGCAGTGATGCGTGTTTATACAAACAGACAGACAGATATTTCTTAAATTGATTGACATATATTTTATTACTTATTCCTAGACACCTGCAACAATTGTTTTTTTACAAAAATCTAAAAAATACTGACACGTTAGATTTACATTCATGTTATATATGGACCGTTTATTTTGAAAGTGGTGTAAGTCCATTTTCTTTTGTTTCGAGAAAATTAAAGATTACTATATTTGTTGATTTAAAAATACAGGCAAATCATATGAGGTCTGGCATTGTTTCTATTGTTTTATCAACATTTAATTTGTTTATATAAATTTGTTTTTGGCTAATTAGACCACGATAACACATATTTATGTGCTGTAAATGGACTTACACCACTTTCAAAATTAGACAATTGTAAAAATAGTTTAATTTCAATTTTGAAAAATCAAATATCGCTTAAAATATACTTCATTTTAATATAATTTTGTTTACAAATACGCATAACAACACATAAAATTTTATTTTAGACGGCAATTACATTGTCATTACAAGATACTGATTACAAGAATTTACTTATTCTCTGCATGTGGTAGTGTTTCAAAATATGCATGAGTCCTTTAGCGCCTTAATACAGGGGCCCTGCAGGTTACGTGACTTCTTCACAGTCTCGAAGATAGCCGTTACCTGCACCCCCGCCAGAGCCCTCAACGTGAAGACATCGAGGTCCTCCACGTCGATGGGCTCCATCTCCGAACTTGCCGCTGACCCAGCCTTGGAGCCGGCCTTGGACTCAGCAGCCGAGGCAACAATCGAGCCCGTAGCCGAGGCCTCCGACTCGGCCCCGCTCAAACTCCCGGCCAAGGCCCGGTCAAATGAGCCGTCAGCCTCGCCCAGGATGCCACGACCCCCGCCGACGTTACGGCTGATACGCCTCGCAGTCCCCCGCTGGAATTTGCTCCCTTTGGGGGCGACACGCTCCTCCACCTCCGTGTCGGAATCGACCGACACGCTCGCCCGTTTGGCAGTGATCTTCTTTGCCCTGGCACTCATGGCCTACTGGAGACCACAGGGTCACCAGCAAGCCAAGAGGCAAAACAAACAGTCCGTTCAACAAGCCAGGTAACACAGAAAGCAAGAAAACAGTCCGATAAACAAAGCCAAGTCAATAAATAAGAAATCCACGTCAAAATCCAAAAACAAGCCAATCCGAGTGTAAAAACTAGTTCCGTATCTGTGAGCAAGCCAAGTCAAAATATGTAATAACAAAACACCACAGAAAACCACCCAACAATATAAATTATTAACCAATGTGAAGAAACTAACATAACAATAACTAACAACAAACTCGCTATCAAAAACCAAACAGCCCTAATCTAAGCGAAAAGGCAATTCTCGTAACCAAGCCTTAGCTAACACTATTTTATATATATTAATCTCGTGTAGCGGTGTTAGTATTTGAACTCCGGTCGAACCGATTTTTATTAAATTTTGAATGTATGTTTGGTAGGTATGAGAATAGGTTGTAAAGTATATTTTATACCTCTAGGTGATTAGGGTGTCCGTATCCAGATTTTTTTTCATTTTTTTTTTGTCAATTTTTATTTTTGTATTTGTTTTTTATTCGCCATCAAGAATACCTAAAACTCCAAATTTTCACCTTCCTAACCTCTTAACACTTCCCACCCTCTAATATCTTGTTCGCAATTTTAGTATTTTGTTTGAACAATATCCAAATAATTCAAAGGTCGGATGTTGCTGAATGACAGATGGCGCTATGTCCGCCTCATCTAAATTTATTCCACATATGTCTAAATCATTTTACTAAACCAACTAAGTATGTGTTTGAGTGAGTCCCTGAATTGTTTGGTTTCACGATTGGTTACGGTGGGAGTCATCGGGTTCTAGCTTTTTTTAAGATTTTTCGCCTTTGCAAATATAATTGGAAGCGGTACGTAACCGATTTCACGCAGACGAAGGTGCGTGGGTCAACTAGTAAAAACATAGAATTTTAACTATAACTTGCTGTATCTCATATATTATTAAAATGTTGACTTTAGTGAGTTTCAACAAATTCCGTATAAAACACGACTTACATAAAGAGCCGATCACAAACGACATAGGCATTCACTGTTCGGGTGTTTCTCGGATATACTCAAGATCTAGTCGGATCGCCAACTTTCTTTATCCATACTCAATATCCCACACAGCTTCATATGGACTTCTAGCCGTGTTCTAAACAAAGTTCACTTTCTGGCCTACAATTAATTGCTTCTACAAGTAACTGCTTCGCTCCTAAAGGTCGTAGCGATATATTTGATAGTAAATCACCTTCCTTGGCAATGGATGGATACATATATGAGAAGAGGAAGACCGAAGAAGGTATTTATGGATCCAGTGAAGAATGATCCTAACTTATATTATTAATGTGTTTGTTTTTTTTTTGCTACACTTCCACGTCTCAACTACTCAATCCATCATCGTGGTAAAATGTGCATCCCTGAGGGATAGATCAAATCTATACTAAAGCGTGTGAAGCCGCGAGTATAATCTAGTATGCATATAAAAAGTGTGAATACTGAGATGACATGTCACAAGGGAAAGTGGACAAAAGAGCGTCGGTAAAACATTGTGCTGACCTTATTTACTCGGGATAAGGGTAAGAAGTCTGACTGCTACTTTAAAATATTATAGCAATTATAAAAAAAAAACGTTCTCTTGTAGTTCACGATATAATTACAGTTACATCGGAAGATCGGAAGAAACTATTGTATCAAAACTACAATGTTATCAAATACTCGCGTTCAACACCGCTAAGGTCACCAACTCAGCGTATTTTATAACTGGGTCACCTCCTATATCAATAGCTACGTTAGAAAAGGATCGGTTTTACATAACGGGGACTAGTTAATGGTCCCTTGTAATATCATGATAATTTAGGGCATAATATTTCACAAAATTTGCTTATAATGCAGTTTTTTAATGTCTCATGACAAATCCGACCCAAAAATAAGAGCTTCACCAATTCACACAAAAATTAAGAAAACAAAAAAAATGGAATGTTTAGCCGATATTTGACTTTATCTAAGTCAGAAACGGTCGTATCGAAAATATAATAAAAGCATTTTGAAGCTCAAAGATTCTAGTTTTTCAATATCCAGGTTAATTTTCTTAAAAATCAATTGCCGAAGCGTATCACTTCAAAACCGCTGCATCTATATGATATTCCAGATCCAGAATTATTATCTAGAGTTCAGTTATGTGTCCCCACAAGTACATTAAGAAATCCGAAGCTATTACATGTGCCACTTGTCAGGACGACATATCGCCAAAATGCCTTTCTGATCCGAGCATGTAAATATTTTAATTCTTTAGACAATAACCTAGATTTATTCACAGATAGTATATCATGCCTTAGACAATGTTTATCTAGAGCTTTTTTTCCATAATATTAACTTTGTGTATGTAATCATGTATTTATTTGTACATCTATATTCATAGCTGTCTTTTCTTTGTATATTCATAGTTTTTATAAGTGAAAATTTGTAATTAGCCTTTGTACGTTATTTATTTGTTATTTCATTAGTATTAGCTGTAAGTTTTCCTAAATAAATAAATAAAATAAAAAAATATTGTTTTATTGTGTTTGTAATTGTCGGGCCAAGGTTTGTGTGGATGAGAATATTTGGGAACTCGTAAAGTAAAAAAATTGGGTTAAAAATCTGCATATAAAAGTCAGTGGGATAGATGTCAGTAGCTAGATTTCCAAAAATATTATTTAGCTGCCATTTCATTTTATTAACTGGCAGTATTGTAACGAGAAGATTTGGACCCATTTTCTTCATTTGTACACCCGTGCGATTTCGGGCGAGCAACTAGTATCCATAAGTTAATAGCTAGCTAGTAATTACCGCAAAGGCGGTTTGTAAACCTCTCCCAACTGGATATCAAGCTATGTTGAGATCACCATATTATAAAGATTTTTTTTTATATTGTAATCCATCTATATTTAACAGTAAGTCTGTATTTAAGACTTCTTGGCGGGATCTTAGAATGTCATGTAATGGAATTATTTTGTTATATTTCTGGTATTTTAAAATAATATAATTTGGTTACTATACACAAGTGAAGTGGATGGGAAATAATATCGCGGATCATGTATTCCGACTTGCACAAAAACTCCCTGAAAAGTTCTAAGAAGGCGATCTTGTTAAAACATTGAAATGATCAGAAAAGACATGTAATATTACTACCTACTCAACAATGTCAGTAATAATCTATTAGAAGATTGGTTGCCAAAAATAAAACAAAAATAACTATATGTTTGTAATTTAAGCATGTGCGAGACTTGTCCACTGACTTCTTTGTTATTACTCTATAGTAGATCGTATGGGGTTTTTTACGTTTAAGCCTACGCGACACCGTTGGTTTCATTGTATGTATATATGAGCGCGCGACCATACAGCCATCTGGTGTCAATGTAAGCAAGTAACAAATTAAATCAAAGCTTTATTATCTGTAGTGCCATCTATCGGAACTTAGATAGCAGGAAATATTATTAGCAACTTCTTGTTATAAAGTAAATAAAATATAGAAAAATAGGAACAGATAACTATGATAAGTAACGAATTAAATTAATTACATTTAATAAAAGTTTTGGTTATGCTTAATTGTAATCTAATATTGTATTAAGAATTTTAAAATAGAAATATGATTTATTTTTGCCATAAATGTGTTAAATGCGACATTTCCGGTGTATTTTTTATTATAATTATTTCTGATTAAGCTAATTAAGATATATTTCAGCTTTTAATGAAGATTTAAAATAATTGCAATATTATTATTTATTTTATATTGTTTTGTAGACCGTTAATATTAATTATGTTTGTAATAAAGAAAATATGTTATTATTGAAAAAATAAGATATGGCGGAGTTGGTGTGAGTTACAAACGGGCAATAAGAAATTAAGTTAAGAAAAACATTCTTTGTACGATCATTGTAGAGTGGTGCTGTAAAAGAAAATATAATTAATTTGGTTTTCATTAATGGTATCATTTTTATGATGGATCCTGGGGAGAATTCTGGTATGGCGCCGACATATACTTAGCAAGTATATTAGGGTGGTGTATGATTTTTATATTGTACGCATTTACTCTATCCTTCACTTCTTGTTTAACCGTGTTCACGTTAAGGTCATGATGCAGCCTACCATTAGTTATACACCATGGCACGTTTACTATCATTCGTAGAGTTTTAGATTGGAATCTTTGCAGGATTACAATGTTGAAATATGCAGCTATGCCCCATAAGCTTGTTAGTATGAGACTCTTTCAGTTAGCTGTATTGTGGCATAAGTTGTGAATCCATGTCGCAATGAAAACAACGACTTCCCATGGATTATAAGTATTTCCGTAATGGTTGCTACGTTTGCCACCCGTTCTATTACATATATTATCGTACTATATTTTGTTTAATCTAATATATAAAAATTAGTATTTGTGTGTTCGTATTTTATGAGCTACCATACGCTCATCCAGTTGCAATTAAACACTGTCAACTTATTGCTTGCACTTGCGGGAATATTATAGGTATAGTATAGTTAAGTTATAATAAGTGGAGCTCGTGTCGTACCGATAAATATATTTGATAAAGGATTTCTGCCGTTCTACAATATTTTCTTACTTTTCAATATAATCTTAAAACTGACAACTGACAATCGCCAAAGACAGCCCAAATAGCTATTACTGTTTGTTACCCTTTTACGCTATGAGTAGTTAAATATGTAGTCTAAAAATTATGCATACACGTTGTTAGGGATACAAAAAGAAATTATAGGAGAACTTTTAACGCGGAAAAAAAAGATTTTTTTTAATCAAATTTTTCCCGTGGCCTCAAGATAGGTGGTAGAGCCACGCCGAAGCTATTACTGGTTTCAGCATGAATGGGTCGGCTCGCCTGGGTTACTAACACTCAACTCACAGAAAACCGACGTGAAGTAACAGTGCCCGCATTGTTGCGTTTCGTTCGGTCACTGAGAGCGCCGAATACATACCTCCCCTCCCCCACCGCACTTCCCCATTCCCTCACCTCCAAACACAGGCTGGCAACGTACTTGCGACTCCCCTGGTGTTACTAGTAGACGCTGGTAATCACTTAACATCAGGTGAGCCATCTGTACGTTTGTGTCCTATTATATAAAAAAAAACTTGGTGCCAGGTTCACATTAATTGCTATTGTGTTTTACATTAAATTAATGCGAACGAAGTCGCGAGTACAAATTATAAAAAAAAATGAAGAATCAATTAGAACGGCGCAAATTTTATTCATTTATTCTATTTTGGTATATGGAGAAAAAATAATTAAAATTGTTGAAAAATCTGCTAGCATTGAAGGGGAATTAATAGAGGCGTCTTGTTATTTCTCGGAAATAGCTTAATATATTTTGATAAACGGCTTCGTTTTAAACAAACCAATTAGGATGACTAGTGCCGAACTGTAAACATTAAAAATGAATTCAAAGAAGACGAGAGCGTAAAGGATTCTTTGAATTTAATTAATGGAAGGTAATAATTTTGATTTACAAATTACTGTCTTGAATGACGTTATTACAAAAATATAATGAAGAGTAATGTGTTTTAATCTAAAATACTTCTTAAAGATGTAATGCTGCATTTCCCATAGCGAATATAAATTCAAGAAATATATTTAAAATGATTTGCTTTCTTCTCTCCATTTCTGCAATTTCCGCTTTCAAGGAAGAATCTTTTTCTGATGAATACAAAAAGGCAATAATAAAGGAATAGAGTATATACTAACTTTATAAGAAACGAATTGGGAATTTACTTTAATATGGATCTAAATTACATACGATTTCTATTATAATTTATAAATAATTTAAACTTAATGGCCAATTAATAATAAATATAAGCGGTTCCGCCGGACGTTGTCCCGCCCTGATCATAAAAAAACCTTGACAAATCATATATCTAAACCTTCTTCGTGAATGACTTTATCTACTGTTGAAAACTGCATGAAAATCTGTTCATCAGTTTTTGAGTTTATCGCGAACAGACAGACAAACGTGGCAGGGGACTTTATTTTATAATAATTTACAATAATAATATACATACAAAAATTAAATGTGCATTATGTTTTTATGAACTTTCAAAACTGCTAACAATTTAAAGAGATTTTTTTAGACGGTGGCAATCTCAGTTGTTGCCAGAATTTTTAAACAAAACTGTTCAGTTACTTTAACAACCTCCGGTAGAAACAATGTATAATGTACTTATATATAATGCGGCTGCTATTAAAATCCAATCTATACATATAATAAGAATGTAAATCTAACGCGTCTGTATTTTGTAACAAAAATTTGCAGGTGTCTAGGAACAAGTAATAGAATACATTTCGATCATTTTTAGAAATGTCTGTCTGTCTGTATGAACACGCATCACTGCTAAAGCACTGTATTCACAAAAAAACATCAGCAAGAAAATCATAAAACATATCCTCGGGAGTAATTTAGTTTTTGTTTCATTAAAATCGCTCAACTCTATCAAAAGTTATTGTAGTTTTAATGACGACGCGGCGTAAGTACGAGAGAAAAGTAGACAAGTAAATGGACTTCATACATTCAGATGACTTTATTAATCACTGTTTTTTACATAAACTTCCACGTAGACGAAGTCGCGGGCACACCTAGTTATTAAAAAAATAGTGTCTTATGTACCTATACCTATAGTATAACCTTTGCCATCATTAAAAACCCTTCAGAAAGAGTACAACCCATTTCTACCCCACTTTATTGATTAAAATACTACCAGTGGTCATCCAACTGTCGATATTCAACCATAAAGGGTACAAACATTTTTTTAGGAATCTTTTAATGTATAGCTTATCTGTATTTAATATAGTACAAATATTGTCCATTGTAGAGCATGAAATAAGACGATTAATACTTATAAATAAAGACCAATCTATGGTATTAAAAATAAATTAAGTATATCCAATTCTTTTTCTTGATAAGACTAATCAGACTAAGTTATCAGCAATTACTTAACAATAAAAAAACAAGTCATAAGGACTACCGATAGACACAAAAACTCAAAACAGTGGAATAACTATGATCTTTTTCGAAATTTTAAATCGATTATAGTTTAATTTATTTAAAAGTCATGCTTTGGAAATTTAAATTATTAACCTTAGCCTGGTTTTCACATCTATTGGTACTCCGAACGATAATTATACTTTTTTATATAGTTGATTAATTAAGTTCAATACAAAATATCAATATTACAGTAACACAGGCCGCCATACTTACATATCGCTAGTCTGGTGCAAGTGCAATACGTCACGAGCATGTCGAAGTCATCGGTAAGGCGGTCCCATAAGTTTTTCCCCAAACAAAAATAATGCGGCTAAAGAAGTCTTCACTTCAAAATAAGATGGAGAAGATTGGTTTAGAAACAGAGCAGAGCTATCTATGTACTTAACTATATTGTATCGTTTCGTGCCTATGTATTTATAGACGAGAGACGGTTTATTGGTCAAAATTTGACCAATATACATTATTTTTTCAAGTTTCAATGTTATAAAGTTCGTAAAAATCTACTAAATAAAAAACAGAAGAGGAAGATGCACTTAACTGTTTTATTTATACGTCAAGTGATCGAACTTTCTTTTCGACCAAAGAGAAAAAAAAAGTTTTTTCAATTTCTTTATTGATAACAACTAAAGCTCGTCAATAGCTACAAAACAAAAACACATGAAGAAAATCGGCTGAGAAATAGAGGAAGGAGATGTCCTTAACCACTTCCTCATTCCCTATTTATATAATAGATTTTATAAGCATACTAGCTTTGCCCGCAACTTCTTCAGCGTGGAGCTAAATTCAGCTAAATACGAAAAAATAGTCTTTCGTTTACTGTATCTTAGATTAGGTATTAAATAGCATTTACTTACCTACTCTTTTCTCATACTTATCTCGAGCCGTAATTCAAACTGCAATAACTTTTAATAGAGTGGACTGATGTTAATGAAACAAAGACTAAACGTTACTCGAGGATATGCTTTATAATTATGTTGACGTTGAAGTTTTACTACTACTTTAACAGTGACGCGTGTTCAAACAAACAGACATTTCTAAAAATGAGTGAAATGTATTTTATTAATTGTTCCTAGACACCTGCAATTTCTTTTTTCAAAGTACAGACATGTTAGATTAATATTCTATACATATAGTATAGACGATTAAAATATACCATATGCTTAATCAGTTCTCTCAGAAGACCGGGAATTGTGAGGCAAACACAGTGAATCAGAAATGCTGCTTTGATCTGTACCCACGGGAGTATCTCTTCGCAAATATTAGGGGACTAGCATGAAAGTACCGACACGTTTCAAATAATATATTTATTGAACTAACATAATGCGACAACACTTAATGAAACTTTATGTCATGATATGTTGTAGTCGAAAATAAAACAATTTAAGATATACTTGTAGACAGTTCTTAAATTCGAGAATTTTGGTGGGAAAACTTATTTAGCATTAGTGATTTTTGGTAGGAGAAAAATTAATGGGTTCGCGTCAGCGACATGCTAGCGAAACGTTGCCGACATACTCGTGACGTATTGCGCTTTCGTCAGACTAGCGACGCGTAGTACGGAACTTGTGAAGCCCATCATAATGATTAATTAATAAACTGTATAAAAAAATTGAGCCGTCACGGGACGCCTGGCAGATGTGAAATATCGAAACTGTTTTGTATAAGTTATATG
This sequence comes from Antheraea yamamai, assembly GCA_036509395.1. Lineage (NCBI taxonomy): Eukaryota > Metazoa > Arthropoda > Insecta > Lepidoptera > Saturniidae > Antheraea > Antheraea yamamai. The sequence goes on from AP028451.1 coordinate 8,117,858, forward strand.
CCTAAAAGAACAGATTACAACAGGAACCATATCATGATTTGAATACAAAAATTCAACTAGGCGCAGGCGCGGTGTGTTTGGCGGCATTTATGAAAGGGCGTATAACGAGTGGCCGACAAACAAATTTGAATCTTATGTTTATACAGATAGGGTTGCAAATGTTTTTGAGTATTAAGTCGTTAATAATGCAAAATTTGTGTTTTGTGACGCCACGTCGTGCCAAGCCAAAATCAGGTTTACCCGCGCCTATAGACGTTTCACATCAAAATCTATACAATTATTCTTCGGAGTGACAATATATGTGATAACCAGGCCAATGTTAATAATTTTAATTTACACATTATGAATTTTTTATAATGAACACTATAAATAATTAAAAAATTTAAAAAGTGCACAGTTATTCCACTGTTTTGAGTTATCACTTCTGTTGGCATTTTTTATGACAGCCTCGATTTTTTTTAAATAGGTTTTAGCCTTTGAACGTAATCTCTGCTGTTAAATGACGAAGTGGTCTAAAATAGTAAACACGCTAAACCTAGAGTAGGACTGGCTTTCAAGTGCAGCTGCTAATTCACCAACAGGTGCTTGGCGACACATTTTCAACCTGGGCGTAGTAGCTAGCTATGCAACTTTAGAACAAACCCTACCAACATGCTGTAGTTTCATCATGATATTTCCCATCACCGAAGGCCCCGGCTTAGTTACAAGGGTTCGAGCCTACGTCCAGGCAGTGTAGGTTGTAGGTGGTAGAGCCACGCTGAAGCTATTACAGATTTCAGCACGAATGGGTCGGCTCGCCCGGGGTAGTGCCACCCTCTCACAGAAAACCGACGTAAAGTAACAGTGCTTGCATTGTAGCGTTTCGTTCAGTCAGTGAGAGCGCCGAGCTCCCCTCCCTTCCCCCTTCCTTCTCTTCCCCCCAATCACAGGTTGGCAACGCACTTGCGACTCCCTTAGTGTTGCAAGAGTCTATGGGTGGTGGTGATCACCTAACATAAAGTTACCCACCTGTTCGTTTGCCTCCTATGATATATATAAAAAAAACACTATCAACTTAAAACATCATCGTTTCAAAGAATATGTTGGTGATATTTTTATTCTTTATATATTTTGGTGTTTAATCATAATCTGATCTAGTATTAAATGACGATGTAGCTAAGACACACATACACACACACACACACACACACACAAGAGCAAGCAACATACACACAAACGCACAAGAGCAAGCAACACACACACACAAATACACACTAAGCCCATAAGAAAACTCATTGGCTCAGTGGAGTTGGCGAAGCACACCTACAGGAAGAAGCCTACACCTACACCTGGAAGGAATTTCAAAAGTCCTACCATTATAAAAATGGTAAGTACAATTTCTCATGTATTATGTAGTATTCCTCTGCAGTGAATGCTGCTCCACGCTAGTATTTATACCTACGAATTTCAAATATTTAACCCTCCATGTACGAGGTGAGGAATGACATATCCCAGCCGTTGAAAACTAGTATTATTTTTTAAATATTAAAAACAAGTAACTTGATTTTCTTGGTAGCTGCAAATCAGATATTAACGTTGCGATCAGTGCAATTCGTTTGGTCCGGCGGCTGGCTGAAAGTATGTGATACTTGTGTAAAATGCGTTTGGGTAACTCAAAACGCACTTAGTACGACGCATGGGTGTTTATTTGTATATACTAACTGATTTACGCGACTTCGTCCGCATCGTTTTATATCTCAGAAGGATTAGCCAGCATTTACGACGAAAAGTCCCAGACGGCTTGACTTATTCCGACACTTACAACATTTATCGTTTTATTCCAAGTAATTTACAAAAACCTTGACAAATTAATAACCTAAGCCTTCCTCATGAATCACTATATCTATTAATGCAAAGAGCATGAAAATCCGTTGTGTAGTCTTTGAGTTAATCACGAACACACAGATAGACGTGGCGGTGGACTTTGTTTTATAATATGTAGTGATGTGTGTGTTTAGCTTGTAAAATATTATTCTTAGGTAATAATTTTATTAAAGGATGTCTAGAACTATGAAATATGAGCACTTTTTCATGAAGGCGATGATTTTCTTTCAAAGTGTATGTAGAAGTATGAAAAACAAAACTTAAATGTTTGATATTTTTGTACGTCTATTAAAATTTTCAAATAAATATTTGTTTTACTTAACCCTTTCTTTATTCGTTACTATAATATCGTCATAATCATTACTGACAGCTCTTCCTGACCCACTGCAAGGCATAAGCCTCCTCCCTTTTACGACATTCTTTTCTATGTCAGTCTTCGTCGACCCATCTTCGTCTTCCCACACTTCGCTTGCCCTCTCTCGGCCACCACTCGGCCAAGAACCTACTTCACCTGCCATCACCATATCTGGCCGAGTGGCCTGCCCAACGTCATTTCAGTTCAGTAATACGTACACCGATGTCCTGTACTTTCGTATTTTTAAAATAATATTACCTATTAATAACTGTATTAAAATAAAACTATTATATTTCGTTATATATAAAATCATGTGACGTCTAGTCTCCTAATATACGGAAGGTTAAAGCCCAATTGTACCATAATTCAATAGCTAATTAAACAGTTTAGCAGCAACACGGCAAGGTGTCGTAAATTACCGCGTTCTGATATTGCAGTTAAAATAATAAAGAGGGACCGTCTTAAATCATCTCCGTTTGATATTTACACGAAATTCAAAGTATTAAGTGCAATAAATTTTGTAATTTCAGCACGAGCCGACCGGTTCTCAAGTAACAGTAGATGTTCTTAGATCATTAAAACATAAAATTTATTGAATTTCCGTTCACCAAAGTTCTTATAAAGTTTAAAACTGCTTCGGAAATATTCTTATCATTGAAAAGGAACTGCGTCAATCTTTTGATTATATGTTATACCACGTGGAACCTTATGTAATAAACAGTCATTAATAAAGTCATGTGAATGTATTAAGTCCATTTACTGTAGTAGGTGGTAGAGCCACGTGTACTGGTTTCAGCATGAATGGGTCGGGGTAGTACCACCCGACCCACAGAAACACCGACGTGAAGTAACAGTACTTGTATTGTTGTTACGTTTAGTAAGTGAGAGCGCCGGTCCTCTTCCTCATTCTCCCCCTCCTCCTCCCCCCCTCTCCAAACATAGGCTGGCAACGCACTTGCGACTCCTTTGATGCTGCTAGTGTCTATGGACGGCGGTGATCACTTAACATCAGGTGACCCACCTTTTCGTTTGCCTCCTATGATATAATTTTTTATCTACTTTTCTCTCGGACTTAAGTCATTAATATTACAATAACTTTTCATAGACCAAACCGATTATAAAGAAACAAAGACTAAATGTTACTTGAAAATGTGCTTTATGATTTTCTTAAAGAGGTTTTATCATGAACACAGTATTTTAGCAGTGATGCGTGTTCAAACAAACAGACAGACATTTCTAAAAATGATTAACATATATTTTATTACTTATTCCAATACACCTGCAACAATTTTTTTTACAAAAATGTAAATAGTACAGAAACTTTACATTTAAATTCTTATTATATGTATAGAAGATTGATGTTATGTGGTCTATGTGCTACCTATTATTTTTATCTTATGTACTTTTTTATAGTAGAATTCATATATGTTATAGTTTACATGTGCATTTGTGTGGTATTCGTTAGTTTTTATTTTATCTGTACACGTTAAGTACCGCCGATTCTTCTCCTTGGAGTAGTTCTGTCCTAAGTTTGTCCGAAAGAGATTGCTATCAGCAATAAGGCCGTCCTTTATTCTAACCATATTATTCGTAATGTCTAAGAGTATATACGTATAATACTGTACAGTAAAGGTTAAATAAAATAAAAGTAATGGCATATTAAACTTAACAATATTGCTACTAACTACTAAATATTTTATAATAACAGCAAAAAAAATACCAAAAAATAAATCTTGAAATTCAGTTTCATTTAATTGCTTCGCTTTAACAACTTAACAGACAAGAGAATTAATCTTATTTTGTGAAAATAAACTTTTTAACGAAATAAGTATGAAATGGAACAAAACAAAACCGAAATAAGGAATCAATCGAAAATCGCGAATTCGTTCTAACTCCACGCGCGATCCCAAACTGAGCACAGTAAGTTGAATCGGTGCCAAACTTGACATCTTCTGAGAAACATTTATCCGTCGCTGTAACAGATATTTGACTTGTTTACGGTACCTGACCTAATACAGTATGCATCAGTTTGTCTGAATCCAAGATTACTGGTGAATACATAACTATTCTTCTATGGAAGGAGTATTTAGACATATATACCTACCTAAACCATTAATTAGTAGTGAGAACATAGAAATGTTATTTAAAACCCTTTATTAGTACTTATTAGTATCTTGATTAGTTTGACCCTTCAACTACATCGTACTACATATATTTTGGTTAATTAATCAAAACGTATTTAACATCGCAGTAGGTTATCTTTATATATAAACTAGCGGACCGGGCGGACGTTGTCCTGCCTTGAAAACAAAAAAAATCCTAAAAGTCGATCGCAGCGCCACCTGCCGGGTCCAATTGTGAATCTAAACCATTCTCGAATCTCCACGAACACACACAAAAAATTTCATCAAAATCGGTCCAGTCGTTTAGGAGGAGTTCAGTCACATACACACGCACACAAGAAATATCTTAATATATATATTTCTTGTGTGCGTGTGTATGTGACTGAACTCCTCCTAAACGGCTGGACCGATTTCAATGAAATTTTGTGTGCGTGTTTCAGTGGATCCGAGAATGGTTTAGATTCACAATTGGACCCGGTAGGTGGCGCTGCGGTTGGCTTTTAGGGATTTCATTTTTTATTATCAAGGCAGGACAACGTCCGCCAGGTCCGCTAGTCTTTCTATATTTCTCTGACAAAGTAAACGTGTAAAATTGAAGAAAAAATAGTATATCAAGATCTTGTCTAATGTTACTTTGTTTACTTAATCGTGTGGCTAAATAGAGTATCCATCTTTTATTGTCATCGATTGATTGATTACTCTATTTGTCGCTGTCGAGTTCAATTTATGTGGAACAGTGTAGTGACCAAAAATTTGATACCCTTTAGTACCACCCGAGGAGCACGTACAGGAATGAGAGATACACTTGCTGCGGACGCGAGTACCATCAGACTCCCATGTTAGTGAATGAAAGAGACGAAGGGAAACCAAACGTATCATACGTATCAACATATTTTAGAGGTGGTAGAGCCACGCTGAAACTATTACTGGATTCAGCATAAATGGGTCAGCTCGCCCGGGGTAGTACCACCCTCTCACAGAAAACCGACGTGAAGTAACAGTGCTTGCATTGTTGCGTTTCGTTCGGTCAGTGAGAGCGCCGGAGACCCACCTCCCCTCCCCTTCCACTTTCCTCTTCCCTTCCTCCCCCCCCCCCTCCCTACACAGGCTGGCAACGCACTTGCGACTCCCCTGGTGTTGCAAGTGTCTATGGACGGTGGTGATCACTTACATCAGGTGACCCACCTGTTCGTTTGCCTCCTATGATATAAAAAAAAAAAAAAAAATCAAATATTCTCAAAACGATGATCATACAGTGATAGTCCATACAGATTCCTCATCATTGCTCGTAGTTTCGAATCCTGGCGGCTTCGTTTTAGGCTTTGCTTTTGGTGACGGAAAATAACATTATGAAACCGTACCAATAGCATATTAGTTTTTGTATTTTTATCAGAATGAAAGGTGCTCTACATGTGTATATGTCCTTTTTTGTACTCTTGGCAAAGTATATTAAAAATTTCATGATGATTGGTTAAGTAATTGAAAACGTAAGAAATAAATTCACTTTCGCTAATATTAAGATTAGGACAGTGGTCGACAGCCGCGCCATCCAATAGAATCAATACAAAATTTAAGATTTCTAAGTCTTTTCTTAAAGTTAAGCTCCGCTTTAGTAGAGTCAGTTTTGTGGAAATAATTTGGATTAGAAGTACACTCTCCAGCTAGCCTACGATAAACATATCCTTTTTTCGAGCGACTAGCCGTTCTATAGTTGCTTTCTAAAAATGTGCCTTTTTCTTTAGGCTTTGCGATTTAGAAATGTGTACTCGCTTCTTACAAGGCAAGTTAATAAATAGTATTCCGTGTTTGCACTAAACATTTCGTGAAACAGCCGCAGCCAAGGAGTGAAAAAGCCATATACGGCTCGTGACCATCTGCTTACTGACCACTAAATTATAAGAATGGTAATTCCTTATCTGACATGAGCGTAGCTAACGATCACCTCGAATTTAATAAATGAGAATTGATCACCAAGTATCTTTGGTGATTCCGAGACTTGCACTCGAGATCCAGTTTTTAGTGAGTAAAGTTATCGTTATTTTACATTTGGTGATAAAGAAGCCAAACCCTAAAAGTTGTGTAACATTACAAAATATAAATAAACAGTTCCATCGTCAGAAAGTAAATGCAAATTTCAACGCAAATTTAAACTTTAGAAAAGGGACAAATTCGAAACTCCACGAGTACGGAATTAAGAGAGAATACATAAAACATATCAGTCAGCGAGGGAACATTAAAACCGTTCCTATCCACACCATAACACCTGATACCTCACGACATGGTGATATATTTCACTCAACATATCTGAGTAAGTACTGACTTTACGTTTATTTCAAATTAAGCCTGGTTTACATGAGAGCATATGTGCGCAAATTTATTTTTTTATTTATTACAGTTATCCACAATTAACTATAAATACATCCAGTTACAATTACAGAAGTAAGAAATGAAAATGTTTGACTCCAAAGTATTCGAATTCGTTGCATTTTAGCAACAGATTTTTCTAACAAACTTGGTAAATAAAACTATCCATTTATCTGTTGGGCTTACTGTAATGTTATATTGGCATACGAAGAGATCCTAGGTCTTGGGATATAGTAGAAAAATATATCTTGAGCACCTACTGTGTTTAATTAACAGCTGATGGAATATGTAAATATAAGGATCACAATATAAGTGATGAAAACTAGAGAAATTGAATTAAACATTGTAAATGCAGTAGAATAACCTTTAAAAGACCGCCTTAGAGACCGCTGTTCAAAAACTTATATGTCTACAAATACTATTACTATGATGAGACCAGTGTAATTTTTAGGCGTAACAATTTATTACGACTAAATCTTTTCTCCGAAACGTTTCTATATATATTCCTGAGATTACTTCAAAATAAATAGAAATGTTTTTATTCACGCGAGTCCGTCGGTGTATTCCGCCTTTATTATATAATAAATTAATATCGCGACGCTTTATATATGAGGTAGAAGTCAAAGGAAGGATTGAGGTTATGTATTTGAAATTAACGTGAATGGTAGCGTTCTCATTAACAACTGCTTCTACCTCATAGAGGTTTCGTACTATAATTCATAATAATTGAGCAATATGAATTTGACTTTTACCTTTTGTGTATATTCCTTTAACAGTCTTCTTCAATCTATGTATTTTCTTCTATGTATTAGACTAGCAATGACTGTTTTAAGAGGATGATTTTCAGTTACATTTTCTTGTTCCAAAAAAACACCAACAATCTTAGTTTGAAAGTTTGTCTCTCAATCAATTTTACTTTTGCTAAAGTATTGAACTTAGAAGTGAGTCACGGAATTTAGTTCTATATGAAATTGCGTTAATATTATATTTACTAACTGCTATTTTTACCCATCATAATTCAAATAAACATTTTCAATTAAGTATATTTTCATTTTCTATTGATTTCGTTTGACCTTTGACTTTTTGCATTAAATTTTTTGGGGCATGTCAATTTATAAAAAAACAATAACAGATGTTGCATACTGCCGAAGTAAGTAGAGTCTACCAATCTGTTTCAGGTAATGTTACCAAAGTAATAACACACAAACTGTCTTCAATACTTGATTATTAATTGGCAATGCTTTCCAAGATTCGGTTTCTTGTAATTATATATTCCTCCTTCATATTTATTCGGTACGCCCTTATCGTGTACATAAAGAACTTTCGACGTAAAGGGAGCGCGGGTATGATTTATGAAGTCTGTATTTCAGAATATTACGACTTCGTACTCGTCTGTATCGCTGCTATAATACACATGGCGGAAATTACTGCATAGTTGTTCACGTTAGGTTTTAACCTTTGATAAAAGATAATTTATTCAACTACTTAGTAAGGATTTACATACCGATTTTATGACGATAATTTTTGAAAAATTCAATTCAATAATCATTGTCATCTTTATTATTTGCCACGGTATTTTTGATCACGACAACTGCTTGATTATTAAGGGGATTCAATACAGCTTACTCATCATTCCATTGCTCGTAGGCGTTATCGGTGCCTACATCATTATCAATTTCGTAATGTTTGGGTACTTGTAGTCAAAACGTTTAGAGTATTCTCCTTTGTATTTATTATTATATCGCCATCACGATCAAACCTGTAAGAGACCTACTGCATAGTCATAGGCCGATTCCCGAAAGAGGGTATGGGCATAATTACCACGGCAGCTCACGGCATATTGGCAATTTCATACTCTTAGAAACTCACAGTTCCATGTTTTCCCACATACAGAAGTAATACCAGCACATTTCTCATGTTCAGGTTTCCTCACGATGTTTTCCATCACCATCAGCCGATAGTGTTACCAATTTAAATTAATAAATATAGACGAATTCCGTAAAAATCATTGGTACATACATAAAAAGCACAGTGCAATGCAAGAAGAAAGGTGACCAATATATAACTGTTAAATCAATCTTTTCAAAAAAATTTCAAAAAAATTTCCTCACTGTATATTTCAAAATCTTAAAGTTATAGGAAGCGAACAACTGATCTGGAAATGATTCTACGGCTTTACACGACTTTACTCGTACTGAAATGAAAGCTATCATAACGCTATGGCTTCGGAAACCAGCGCTTATGATTCCGTTCTTCTATTTTGTCCAAGATGCGGTTTTGAATTTCATTCCATTTTCTCTGAAAGTGTTTAAATCCAAAGAACTGAGCTCTTATGATTATTTTTACCTACGAAAAGAAATATTCAATTAATTATTCTTTTTTCAGTACTTCTCCTTTTCATCTGAATCACTTACCATTTTAATAAAATATCCGCGTCTCTCCAATAACGAGATAATGCTATAATGATACCTCTCATTTGCAAAATAGGGAGTAGATAATTTAGATGGAGTCTTTCTATCTGTAATTAACGTTTATGGGTCAAATTAATAATAATATTATCCCATAATGTACGATTCTTGAGGAAAGGACAATTTCTGAGGAAACATTCAATCATAATAACCGCAAACAACAACGTATTGACGATTATTAACGCCGAAATTTAGAATACTAACTAATTATAAATGCGAAAGTGAGTTTGTCTGTCTATCCGTCTATTTGTCTTTTGTTTATTTCACTTTCACGTCTTAACAATTCAACTAATCAACATGAAATTTTACATTCGTGTTGTCAGGGTTTTTTGTACAAAAGGACATAGAGTACATATCACGTATGTGAACGGAAATGACACTGTTTCAGATATATAGGTTAAATGTACATAAACACGAGTGAAACCACGAGCAAAAGCCGGTTCTGTGTATATCCTGAAAATAGGGGTCACAATAAATAAATATATCATTAAACCAGGTCTTCTAAAGATGTTTAATGATCTTTAATTTAATGTTCCTAAAGAAATATATATTAATATGAACGTATACAAATTTGGAAAAAATATTGATTGAACCTCATCGCATTCATATTCTATAAGCCTTAACGATTCAGTCATAACTTAATCAATCCTTATCATCTGATACATCGCCATATTCTCTTTCAGAAATGTCAGAAAAAACCATCTAACTTTATCTTTATATATAAATTTCTTCTCTACGTGTGTATGTGGACCGATTTTGATGAAATTTTGTGTGCGTGTTACAGTGGACCGAAAATGGTTTAGATTGGACCCGGTAAGTGGCGCTGCGGTAGACTTTTAGGATTTTTTTTGTTTTCAAGGCAAGACAATGTCCGCCGGGCCGGCTAGTATATATATAAATCTTTTGTATGCGACTACACTCCCAAACGTCTGGACCGATTTTAATGATTTTTTGTGTGTGTGTGGATTTAAGAATCGTTTAGATTCACAATTGGACCCAGAAGATGTGGCTGCGATCTGATACCAGTTGTTTTTTTTTTTTTTTAACAGAACAACGTTTGCTGGCTCCTGTAGTATAAATATAGAAGTGTATGTTGGTTGTCGTACATTTGCGATCTATAAAACTGAACACTGTTTGAGAGATTACAATAAAAGTCAGTACACCAAAGTGTTCTTGGAGAAGATTTCCATGCACTTTATTTCATTATACCTCATAACTAGATGTAGTACATCGACATCTGCATTGTTAAAGTGTTGAGCGTGAAAATTTGTGTTTGGATTTTTAAACACAAGGAATTGTTACACAACATTCAATTTATTACAACACAACTATTTATTGCAACGAATAATAACAAACGCTTACTAATTTGCGTATACATCTAGTTTTATATAACGTGCAAGACATAAAGTAAATTTTCAAAAAAAAGTATTAACCGACTTCAATATCAATCAAAAACCCATAAGGCACTAAAAAGCGGAAAATAAATAGTTTATCAAATTAACCAAATTAAATAAAATATATGAATATGTGTGCTACCTAGAGATGTATTGGAAGTCGGTGCCAACCGAAATTTCAAATTTGTTCCAGGTAGAAATGTATTACAGAGACGACTTAAACTTTGTACCTATGTAGATGATATGATTTTCGGTTCGCACCGACTTCCAATACATCTCTAGGTAGCACACATATTCATATATTTTATTTAATTTGGTTAATTTGATAAACTATTTATTTTCCGCTTTTTAGTGCCTTATGGGTTTTTGATTGATATTGAAGTCGGTTAATACTTTTTTTTGAAAATTTACTTTATTTTTCAATTTTTAGTGTACATAAATATATTTTACTAGCAGTGCCCGCGAACTCCGTTCCGTCTTAAGTATATTAAAATATGCGCATTTTTGCGGTATGGTATGCGATATGGTTTCAATTGGTTGTACAATAAGTAACGTTTGGTACGAACGCAACCTTATCAATAATCCGCGATAGTTTCTACCACCAACTCGGCTACCATCGCTTCACACATAATACACCTTAAGTAATGTAATTACAATGCTTGCGTCATGTTGCAACACAGCAACGAACATAAGCACAATAGGCTCCTAAGAATTGAACAGTTTTTTTATAATATTGGTGGCAAACGAACATACGGGTCACCTGATGGTAAGTGATCACGGCCGCCCATGGACACCTGCGACACGAGAGGAAACACAGATGCGTTGCCGGCCCTTAAGAAAGGAGTAGGCTCGTTTCTTGAAATTTTCTTACTTTGTCACGGATCCCATAATCAGAACCTAACCAAACTCTCAGCAAACTACCCTTGAAGTACGTCCTTTCCAATAAAAAATGAATCATTCAAAATCGGTTAGCGTGATATTGAGTTATTCGTCTATTTGTCGTGTACATACTTAATGCAAATTTAAAACTTATACGGTTTTGCATTTTCTTACTTTGTCACGGATCCCATAATCAGAACCTAACCAAACTCTCATCAAACTACCCTTGAAGTACGTCCTTCCCAATAAAAAATGAATCATCGAAATCGGTTAGCGTGATATTGAGTTATTCGTCTATTTGTCGTGTACATACTTAATGCAAATTTAAAACTTATACGGTTTTGCATTTTCTTACTTTGTCACGGATCCCATAATCAGAACCTAACCAAACTCTCATCAAACTACCCTTGAAGTACGTCCTTCCCAATAAAAAATGAATCATCGAAATCGGTTAGCGTGATATTGAGTTATTCGTCTATTTGTCGTGTACATACTTAATGCAAATTTAAAACTTATACGGTTTTGCATTTTCTTACTTTGTCACGGATCCCATAATCAGAACATAACCAAACTCTCATCAAACTACCCTTGAAATACGTCCTTTCCAATAAAAAATGAATCATCGAAATCGGTTAGCGTGATATTGAGTTATTCGTCTATTTGTCGTGTACATACTTAATGCAAATTTAAAACTTATACGGTTTTGCACTGGATGCCGTTGTCGGAACTGGACCAAATTAAAATGGGACCACACGGGAAGTACCAGCTTTCAAATAAAAAAAGAATAATCAAAATCGGTTCACCCAGTCCAAAGTTATGAGGTAACAAACATAAAAAAAAAAAAAAAAAAAAAACATACAGACGAATTGATAACCTCCTCCTTTTTTGAAGTCGGTTAACAAAACTGCGTGTGTACTTATGTACACGCGTTAGAAGTTATGCTTCTTTGGCGTAACAAGATAAAAATATTTTCAAAATTTTTATCTTACGCCTTATTCTACGTTTGTACAAAAAAAAAAACGACACTAACAATAGAAAAAACGTATTTAATACATTGAAAGTTTTAATACAAAGAAATACCAACAACAAATACAAAGAAACAAAATGTTGACTATAGCTAACTTCAGAGTGTTGGTTTTTGTGACGGTGTGCGCGCGCATCGTAATAACTTCAGGGTATCGGTTTCTTGTGACGGTGTGCGCGCGCATTGTAAAAATTTACTCTCATAATTTTTCCCTAACGCGCCAAAAGAAGTATAACTTCAAAAACCTAACTTATGTTTTAAAAACAAACGAAATGAACAACAAGCGTGTGAGAAAATCAACTACTGACCATTCTGAAAGCATTAATTTTGAAAAGCGCGCAACTTGATCGCAGCATTTACTACCGACCTATCGGAACATATACAACCCGAACCGTGAAAATTGGTCACAACTTCTTATTTATTAAAGCGATACAGGCGCCTAAATTACCTTCGCACCGACATCTATGGGCGAACTGAGGAATTATTCAATCGTGAACGAGGTTAATGTGTGGACCTCGGGTAGATCTATGGCCAATTGGTTGTTTTAGTGGCGTATAAAATGGCCTGGTATCGGTTTAAAATAGTGCCTGATAGGTATCTGCCTCAGTTTTAGTATCATTTCCTTTTTTTTTGCTTACGATATTGCAAATACTAAAATTATTACTTTTTTATTTATAAACTAGCTATACCCGCGACTTCATCCGCTTGGAACCTTATGTAAAAAACAGCGATTATTAAAGTCATCTGAATGTATTAAGTCCGTTTACGTATCTACTTTTATCTTCTACTTACGCCGCGTCGCCATTAAAATTACAATAACTTTTGATAGAGTGAACCGATTTTAATGAAACAATAACTAAGTTTTTTTCGAAGATATGCTTTATGATTTACTCGGTGTGGTTTTATTGTAAACCCAGTACTTCAGCAGTGATGCGTGTTCATACAAACAGACAGACAGGCAGACAAACATTTCTAAAAATAAATTTCAATTTCAAGAATTTTTTTCATGAAAATCTTAAAAGAACAGACGCATTAGATTTACATTCTTATTATATGTATAGAAGATTACCTTTAGGCATTAATATTACCTGATCTTAAGCGATGCTGGCATAAACATATTAGAGGGATTAGCTCTCAAGTCTAACAACCGGAACATGCCTAGTATTCACAGGGTCTTAGTGACAGATTTTCAAACTAAAAGTGATAGCTAACCAATCATTACAAAAGCCCTACCACCATTCTATAGTTTCATCGTATCCTATTTGTAGGACTTCAAAGGATGTGGTGTGAAAGAAGGTACCATTGAAGCAATCTGTCTTTGTAGTTTTCAATATTAAATTAATAACAAAGATGAAAATTATACGGTAATATCGGAATATGTTTCCATTCACAACTGACTGACCTCAAGTGCAGCTGCTGCAACAGACCCATGGGTCGTTGGCGACAAATTTCCATCTTGAGAGTGGTACCTAGCCAGGCAAGTTTGGAAGAAGTCCTACCACCATGCAAGCCCTACCTCTAGCAGAACCGATCGTTACCCGACTACTAATTTCCTTGAAAAGGCTATAGCGCACGGACGTGTCCTTTCCAGAGTTTCGACTATTAAACCTAATTAAAATATAAAACGGAAATAAAGAGTTGACAACAAAAAAGGAGATTAAGAAATTCGAAACATTGCGACGTGTCTCAACGGATAGATACTAGTCTACGATAACTTACCCATATACCTATCTAAATTAGACGAACAAACATTTTACGAAGAAGTCGTTGGGTTAATGCTCTTTATTCATATTCTATAGAATATACTAGAGTTGTATGCTAGTCTGGAAATAATTTGCAAAATTTTAGCGATAATTTTAACGCTCAAATAAAAGATGTTTATAAGTTAGCAAATTATATTTTCCAAGTGGTTATTCTTCTGTATTTCTTTTCGTCGTTTCAAATATTTCCTTGTCTATGTATTTATTATATTCAGAAGCAGCAGGTTATATAATTTTCGGTCGAGAAGTCTCAAACGTTGCTTTAGTGTTTATCAAAAAAAAAAATTTGAAAATCGTTATTTATTCGTTTCCACTCATCTTCTTCACGCTTCTTAAGTCTAGAGTATTTGTACACTGTACGATTCACAACCAATCTATCGGCGATACGTTTTGTAATTTAAATAAAATACTCGAATTTGTTAGAGAAGCTAATTCATTTTATTCCATGTTATATGTCACATTTTTTCTCACATACTTATTACTATGGCAACCTAATGTGCCAGCTCTTAGACACAATAAAAACTCTTCTACATACACTGATTAAAAGATTAATGAATTAAGGTCGAATTTCGACAACTAGTTTGAAAAAAAAACGTATAGAATCCATGACAAAACATTTAGGTTATACCAACTTACGTGACGATCAATCGAATGACCTTCAAGTTTCTCTATTTCAGATATCATCTACATCGTCAGCCTGCAAGAGAACCACTGCTGGGCCATGGGCCTCTTCCCGAAGGAAGGTATGAGCATAATCACCACGCCAGCCCACGACGTATTGCCGATTTCAAACTCTGAGAAATCCACAGTTCTATATTTTCCCACATACAGTAGTAACTACAAGAACATTTCTTAGGTTCCGTCAACCGATAGTGTTATCAATCTAAATTAGTAAATGTACGCGAATTCCGAAAAATTCGTTGGTTACATGACGGGGTTCGTAGCTGCCGACATCGAAATCTTATTCCACCGGTCCAAACACTAGACCGCGGTGGTCTACTTTATTTCAGATATACCAACATATATTTTAATTTACGCACCAAGGAAAAATTACATATACGATTATTTTTCATATTATTAACCTAATTACTTTAAAGTTATATAACTGGTATTTCAATTCGCTGCCAGAGGATAACTTTGAGACATGGAATATAATCAATATAAATACTACTACATAAGATCTTATAGTTGACAAGTCACTTCAAAAAACTCGCAATATTTCTACGTCGAGTTATGCTATTTTAAAATTTTGTGAAATGAGCAATCCATACTATTAATATTATAAAAGCGAAAGTGTGTTTGTTTGTTTGATAAGCTTTCACATCTAAACTACTACAACGGTTATCGTAAAATTTTGCATGCAAGTTGTTCGGAGTACAGAAAAGGACATAAGCGTTAAAAATCTCATTAAATTGCATTATTTAAATTTATATTTAAAAGGAAAAGAAATATTCTAAGCCAGTTTTGTAAAAAAAGGCCAAAAAGGTAAATGTCTTGAATATTGCAAATTTATTATTTTTAATTGTAGCTAGTGACTAAATTTATGTAGGAATTGAATTATTCTATGTATTGTTAGATGCGTCACAAGCCGAACGCTTAAGCCGATCGCACCTCTCTATCGCTTATTCCGCGCTCTCGCTTGCACGCTCGACTCAAGCGACACGTGACAATGATCATGCTTTTTCGTCCGTGCAGCCGGCGCTCATGGATATATAAAACGTTATCACGTCAAAAATATACTGCTCCCGAGGAATAGATCTAATCTATAGTGACGCGAGCGAAGCCACGATCAAAAGCTAGTATATAACGAAATATTCTAAGTATATATAAAACTTTATTCAGATGGCTCATATTATATAGTTTCAACAAACCTCACAGTTTGAGGGGATAACACGATGTTTACCGTCACTAATGGCCCAAAGTTGCCTGCACTTCACAGAGATTGAGGAGGTTAATCGATCTTTGTTTGTACAAAACCTTCTGACCGATACGTTTGAATATCGTCGGCTAAATCCGCTACAAGTAACCCCGAATTACGTTGTTTGATTGCTCCATCAAATTGCCTCGGTTTACGAACTTAATCCTTTTCAAACACAAGTATTAATATAGTAAACTGGCTAAGCGGTTTCACTCGCGTTTTATTTTTCAATAACTATAACCATAATGAATCGAACGCAGATATATGTTTAAACAGAACATAAGCTATATATATGTAGACACTAATATGAGAATAAGATCCAGAAAGTTTCAGATCACTAACTTCCTAATAGGTTTTTGAGTGATAACGATGCGATTGAATAAATTCGTAGTATGGTTTGGGGGTTAATACATATATAAGGTAATGAACAACGCAGACAAAGCTGTAGATATTAGCTATATTAACAGATTACAGATGCCCTTTTTTATATAGTTTTATATATACAAACAGATTCATCTCATTTTATTATGTTCAAACTAAAATTTATGATACACAACATCAAAATGAAATTTCTAATCATATTATTCCAGTTGAATTAAGGACTAAAATTTCCCCGAAAGTAATTTTAGATGTGTTTTGAATAAAATAGCAAATAAATTCGACGTTATGATATGTCTAGCAGCTTATTAGGGTACAACTTTCGAAGTAATAAAGCATAGTGTTTTTTTTATCCACAGTTGAAAAATAACACAGTAGGTAAAGATATTTATTATAATAAAAGCTGCTCACTCCGGCTTCGTCAGGATGTACTAAACACAAAAATAAGATCAAATGATACTGTATTTACAGTACAATAATGTAATGGAATTAATTAGCTACTAAAAATAACTGAACATCGATTTGTCAATTCTGTCATTATTTTTAGAGATCTATCTCCCTACAGTCTAGTCTTTTCTGCTGGAGGGAAGACGCTACATCCAACCGCCACCCGTTCGTGTTTTTACCTAGGTTGTCTCATCATCCTTAATCAATTTTTTCGATGCTGATTTTATCCCTCCACCCCTTGAGGAGTGAGCTGAAGCGGACTTGTCCTTAGCTCTTACCTTGTCCTCTTTGATGAGCAGAGGGGGCGCGAAGGATGTCGTCTACCAAAGTATATCCCTTGATCCAGTACTGGATACCAACCCTCAAGAGTAAAAAAATGAGTGCGTGTAACCGTCACACGCGATTGAAGTAAAACTTCTTTGGGGTAAACATAACCAAAACTCCAATTTTAATTCAATTCGTTACTTATCATAGTAATCTGTTCGTACTTTTCTATATTTCATTTACTTTATAGCAAAGAGTTACTAATAATATTTCCTGTGTTATTTAAGTTCCGAATTGGCTGTTGGATGGCATTACAGATAATGAAGCTTTGATTTCATTTGTTACTTACTTACATTGAAACCAGATGGCAGCAGGATCGCGCGCCCGAATATATATAATTAATTCTATTGCATGATTTTTATTATTATTCAATTTTTTATGATTTTTTTATTCAAAATTTTTTGATTGATTTTTTTATAAACTACTAGCGGGCCCGGCTGACGTTGCCCCGCCCTGATTACGCCCCCCCGCAACCCCCCTTGTGGGTGGAATTTCGTAAAATCCGTTCTTAGCTGACCTCTACTCGGCGAAAGGAATATTCCGACCATATTTGAAGTCGCTACGCCTTATGGTTCCAGAGATATCGTGATGAGTCAATATATAGGTGGGAATCTCTTATATATATACTAGCGGACCGGGCGGACGTTGTCCTGCCTTGAAAACAAAAAAAATCCTAAAAGTCGATCGCAGCGCCACCTGCCGGGTCCAATTGTGAATCTAAACCATTCTCGAATCTCCACGAACACACACAAAAAATTTCATCAAAATCGGTCCAGTCGTTTAGGAGGAGTTCAGTCACATACACACGCACACAAGAAATATATATATTAAGATAGAAGATTATTGACAAAATTAAAAATATTTAAAAACCGGATGGTAAAGAAACGTAACGCCATATTGCCGTAATGGGCTTCCGTTGCTTTGTCGTCCAGATACCTCCTAGTCGCGCCTAAAGAAGTTTTACTTCGATAAATCCCATGCATATAAGAGATAAAAATACTTTAATCACGCCTTCCGGCCTCAGCCAGTACCATCCCTACCGCAACCGGCGTTAAAGAACTTCATTTCAAAATGAAATTACTAGAGAACTATTTGATGTTCGGTCATTAATCTCTTCGTTACATATAAATAAGACTTAAGCGTCTGTTGCTTAGCAGGACTACACCCCAAAAAAACTAATTTGTGGAGAATATCATTAGCTGACAAATAGAAAATATTTAGTAAACGTCTAATTACGCTTTTCTATAGAGGTTAAGCTAATCTGGTAAATGTTACCAGAGTTTACTTAAAATCATAATAATTATAAAATAAAAAAATTAAGGGTTGTCGTTACTGCAAAGAGACAATTACAATATAAAATTACAAAATAATAAAACACATAAATAAAAGTCAATACACGATTAATCAATACAACATACAAATTTTACATGAAAAAATTAAGTTAGTTTGCACGAAAACAAGTCATGGCTATCAGCTGGCTTGAAATAAATATAATTATGATATACATATGGTGACGCCGTTGCGTTGTCGACGTCACCGTAGGGCGCGGGGGTTTCTTTGCTAATTTAAGTGGACTGTATATGCGGGGGGTGCTATATTTGATATTCAACTATTGCGATCAGCTACGACGAGGGAGACCAGGGTAGGAAGGAAACTTGGCACATATCTCGCGACGCTGCAGTTTCCACGTGGCTAGCCGGCTAGGTGATTCTCGTTGCTCTCCACTGGGTTTTCTCCCACACAACACTTATTGTTTATAATGTATGTTGACACACAATATATGCGAAGCGATGCGTTTATTTCTCACTCGACCAGGCGAAAATTCAAACTATTTGCATGCGGCGCGGTACGGCGCGACGCGGACGGCGCGGCGCGGACACAACAACACTGACGATAGTAGCAGCAGCAGTGGCGGCGTGCCCGACGCGCCACCGAATATAAGCATGTTCCAGGAAAGGGTAATTGGGCGTGGCTTAAAGTGGCGTGATCTGATCACAATAATGCGGGAATTTCAAATATATATAAAGCGGCGCAACCAACATATATTCCTGTTGATTTTTCATATAAACACCAAATTTTTTGTAGGTGGTAGAGCCACGCTGAAGCTACTACTGGTTTCAGCATGAATGGGTCTGCTCATCCGGGGTAGTACCACCTTTTCACAGAAAATCGACTTGAAGTAACAGTGCTTGCATTGTTGCGTTTCGTTCGGTTAGTATAGAGCGCCGGAGGCCCACATTCCCTTCCCCCCTCCTTCTTCTTCCCCCGTCCTCTCTCTCTCTCTCTCCTGGTGTTGCAAGTGTCTATGGAAGGTGGTGATCACTTAAAATCAGGTGACCCATCTGTCCGTTTGCCTCCTATGACATAAAATAAAAAAAAATACGAATGCAGTCATACTAGTGGTACTACTGCGCAGTATTATATTTACTGTGTTCTAAACACAAACATTTTATAATAGCCTGGTTAAAATATCAAAATGTTAATTATATCATTAGATCAGGCAGTATGTGCTGCTGCAATATAATTTATCTTGGTCAATTTTCCAGGTACTTCCAAGTAACATAAGACTAACATTGTATGTATAAAAGAAATTGATGGTGATCAATTCATCACGAAAATAAGCTCCTATTTTTCTGTTATTTATTAAATCAAAAATAGTGCCACGTCCAGGAAATGGCGGTTAAATGTAGTTCTCTAGTTGTACGCTTAGGTGCGTCGCATTCCGAAATCAGTCACTTGATATCCAGTAACCAAGAAGATTGGTAAGGCACCCGAATGGACAACAACCAACAAAGAGACGGTGATAAACTTGATACTTTTATCATCTCTTAGCCTCGATTCATGATACATCACATGTCACATATCCACTACAGGGCCATAGACCTCTTCTCGGAGGAAGATATGGGCATAATCACCACGCCAGCTGACGATAAATTCGCAATTTGGAACTCGGAAAAATCCACAGTTTGTACCTATTTCAAGAACATTTCTCAGGTTAAGTTTTCAAGATAATAAAAAAAAACTGTAAGTGAGTATTATATAACATTATACCACCTTGTAAAACTTTCGTATACGTCAAGCTATTCGCAGACTCACATTATGTTTTTTTGACTAATGTGTTTCACTTGAGATTATAATGTAGGATTAAGATCCAAGCCGATCGACACGTATCCTAAACACGCCTTTTCTTTGTTCAATCTTCTCAGTAAGTATATATTATAGGTTAAAATTTCTGATAAACTCTAAATCTTCTCAGCAAACATACATTTACAAACAGCTGTAACTGGTTAAGTATTCATATTTTGTCTTACTCACTTCAATATTATATTTAAGCTCAAAAAAAAGATGCGGCCCAAAAGTATGCAGAATAATAATCAATTATTAAAAAAATCAGTCGAGGCAGTCATAACAAGGAACGACGGGAATAAAAACAATTAGATAACCATGTCTGATACTCGGTTAACCACCTACTACTAGTTATTGACCCAACAAAGTTATCCATTAGGTAAACTGTCGAATGGCCTGTTGAGTTTTACTGACATTTATCGTATGATCGTGTGTACAGAAACACGATTTGACAAGTTATCGAACTGATAACGCTATTGAACAGATAAACTACAATTAATGTACCTCAGAAACCGGGCATGAATTATCCAAATTTAATAATTTGTAAAATGAAATTATTAACATTAATTTGGCTTACACATACATTGACAATCCAAGCATTAATTATGTATTTACATTTTTATATATTGTTTTTTTTTATGTGAAAGAAGGCAAACGAAAATATGGGTCACCTGATGTCAAGTGATCACCACCGTCCATAAACACTAGCAACACCAGAAGAGTAGCAAGTGCGTTGCCAGCCTGTGTATGGAGAGGGGAGAGGAGAAGGGAAAGGGGAGGAGAAAAGGGAAATGGGCCTTCAGCGCTTTTTTATATATTCATGTTATATGGTGGGCTGTACAAGTAAAATACAAAATCAAACAAGCATATGACACAGTCGACTACATGTTTGTGACAAGCGTAGTATGTCATCGACATGATGACACTTCACAGACATGTCGAGGTCATCGGTGACGCGATTTTAGAAATTGTGAACTAAAAATTCGATCAACACGATTGAATAAATTCTCACTACAAAAAATTACAGCATATTATTATAATACCCCAATAAAAAAAATGATACTTCATTTGGTGTGATCTGATCTGACAGTCATATTTAAGATTGTGTGTATAGAACTATAGACTGCAAGACGACCTTCCATTAGTTAGATTGCATGCTTGTTTTATTTGCTTCCACACAAAAAAAAGCATCCTATTTGTGAATTTCAATTCAGATGATGCCACACAGAATATCCCATTCTCTAATTAGAGTCAGTTAAAACATGAAACATGATTACGCTGTGCAACAAATTTTAATAAACAGAGAAACACTTTCGTTATGAATTTAGCAAGCTTTTGTTAATTACATTGGTATCGCTCTGTTTCGCAAATGGATACCTCCATTCACTAATAAAATTATATTATAATATTCATGGTTATAAATATTATTACCACTCTGATTTGGAACGTCATTGGCATAATGTTTTATTGTTATTATATAATTTTATTTATATTTACACATTAAATAGCTGATACGCATCTGTTTCACTGTGTATTAAATAAATATTATAGCGGACACACTTTGCACTTCCGCCTGGAATTGATTGAATACTACTACGTCTAACTGCAACAAAAAGTGAATTAATTAATCAATGTATATTAATTATCAATAAATTAATTAAAATAAGTTGCAGATGACGTGTAATCATGAAAGTCAATTACACGTGTTACGCTGCTTCACGCAGCATCTTCAGATCGATGTTGACTCTTCCGATGCGAGCGGACGAGTGAACGCGGCGTTTTTTTTTTCTCGAACTGACTACGCTATTGACCTAGAAAGGTCTTAACAGCTTCACCAGGGCAACCAGCTCAACGGTGCACGGCACACCTCGGCTTGGCTGTTGCCTGATTCATGCAATTCGCGACCTATCTTTTTTTTTTTTTTAAAGTGGGGAAATCCCTTATAGATACCCACCCTCTCGGGGGAGAGAGTGGGTTATGTCCGACTCGCACGGACTAAAACCCCACGGTGTACCGACAGACCGTTTTGTGGAGGCGGCAAGGGATCGTTCAAGCTAATCAACCTTGTAGAGCCGCCCGCCCCCACGGTCCGCCCGGCGGAAGGTGACCGCCGGGCTCCTACCTATAGAGGGACAGACCGGATACACACCGGCTGCCCACCCTCGTCTGCCGAACCTGTGCAATGAGGAGATGGGCCCCCCGGTCCATCCCCTCAGGTCCGGCTACGGTGGCAGGAGGAGTTGGGCAAAGCGCCGCCTCCTCCTGCTGATCCTCTGTTGGCGGAGACGGCCACTTAGCGCCACACCTCCTCGCAGAAGGAGACCATCGCTCGCCACGCCTGTTCGCTGCCGAGCATGGCTGAAACCACGCTCGGCAGCGATAAGTCCGCTCCTACCGCCGCCGCCAGAATGCGACGCTGCTCTCCCCACGCAGCACACTCAGACAGAGTGTGCTGTGCAGTATCTTCGTCAGCGCCGCACTCGTGGCAGGCGGCAGTCTGCTCCCTGCGTGCGATCCGGTGCAGATACCACCCGAAACAACCGTGTCCGGTGAGTACCTGCACCAGTCGGAACGTCAGGGAGCCCCACTTCCTCCCGACCCAAACCCGCAGGACTGGGCGGACGGCGTCAACGGTGTACGTCCCGAAGCGCGCGCCCGCCAGGTCCTGCATCCATCTATCGACGGCGTCCTCTCTGAGACGCCGTCTCTCCCCCTCTACTTCCCTGGGAGCCCGAGACTCCCCACTTCGTTTCCTCGCCGCCGTGAATTCGTACACGGCGGCGAGAACTCCTGCCTCCAACTCCCAGGGTAGGGAGCCGGCGAGCGTGAAGGCCGCCGCCGAGGACACCGTGCGGTATGCCCGGATCGCCCTCAGTGCCACCGTGCGCTGCGCATTACGGAGCGCACGTACGTTGGTGGCACCGAGGGCGTCGGCCCACACCGGTGCCCCGTAGGCGGCCATCGCCCGCACGACCCCCATGTAGAGTCTGCGGCACCCGGCCCCCCTACGTTGGGGAGCAGCCGGCCGAGTGCCGCTGCCACCCCAGCAATTCGCGGTCCGAGCCCCGCAAAGTGGGTCTCAAACCGCCAGCGCCCGTCCAGGGTGAGGCCCAGATATTTCATCTGGGTCCCCACCCCGATCCGGACGCCCTCCACCACCGAAATCTTAGCTAACCTAAAACCCCACGGTGTACCGACAGACCGTTGTGTGGGGGCGGCAAGGGATCGTTCAAGCTAATCAACCTTGTAGAGCCGCCCCCACGGTCCGCCCGGCGGAAGGTGACCGCCGGGCTCCTACCTATAGAGGGACAGACCGGGTACACTCCGGCTGCCACCCCTCGTCCGCCGGACCTGTGCAATGAGGAGATGGGCCCCCCGGCCCATCCCCTCAGGTCCGGCTACGGTGGCAGGAGGAGTTGGGCAAAGCGCCGCCTCCTCCTGCCAATCCTCCGTTGGCGGAGACGGCCACTCAGTGGGTCCGCCTCGCGGGCCCTCTCCGCCGCCTCCTTCTGCGAGATGACGTCCTCGAAGAAGGAGGACATCGCTCGCCACGCCTGTTCGCTGCCGAGCATGGCCGAGACCACGCTCGGCAGCGACAAGTCAGGTCCTACCGCCGCCGCCAGAATGCGGCGCTGCTCCCTCCACGCAGCACACTCAGACAGAGTGTGCTGCGCGGTATCTTCGTCAGCGCCGCACTCGTGACAGGCGGCGGTTGGCTCCCTGCGCGCGATCCGGTGCAGGTACCACCCGAAACAACCGTGTCCGGTGGGTACCTGCACCAGTCGGAACGTCAGGGAGCCCCACTCCCTATCAATCCACTCCCGCAGGACCGGGCGGACGGCGTCTACGGTAAACCGCCCGAACCGCTCGTCCGCCAGGTCCTGCTGCCATCTTTCGACGGCGTCTCTTCTGAGACGCCGTCTCTCCGCCTCTACTTCCCTGGGAGCCGGAGGCTCCCCCCTTCGTTTTCTCGCCGCCGTGAATTGGTACACGGCGGCGAGAACTCCTGCCTCCAGCTCCCAGGGTAGGGAGCCGGCGAGCGTAAAGGCCGCCGCAGAGGACACCGTCCGGTACCCCCGGATCGCCCTCAGTGCCACCGTGCGCTGCGCATTACGCAGCGCACGCACGTTGGCGGCACCGAGGGCGTCGGCCCAGACCGGTGCCCCGTAGGCGGCCATCGCCCGCACGACTCCCATGTAGAGTCGGCGGCACCCGGCGCCAGGCCCCCCTATGTTAGGGAGCAACCGGCCGAGTGCCGCCGCCGCCCCAGCAATTCGCGGTCCGAGCCCCGCAAAGTGGGGCTCGAACCGCCAGCACCCGTCCAGGGTGAGGCCCAGATACCTCATCTGGGTCCCCACCCTGATCCGGGCGCCCTCCACCACAATGTGGGCCCCAGGTGGTGGCCCCCGCCGAGGCCCATGGAAGAGTAGGGCCTCGGTCTTCTCGAGGGCCACCCTGAGGCCCAACCTCCTGATGCGCCTGACCACGAGGGTTGTGGCCATCGTGGCCAGGCGCTCCACCTCCCTCCACTCCCCGCCCCGGGCTACGACTAGGGTGTCATCCGCGTAACATATGAGGCGTGCCCCATATGGGAGCACGCCGCGGAGCACCCAGTCGTAGCCCATGTTCCACAGGAGCGGCCCCAAGACCGACCCCTGTGGAACCCCCCTCCTTGTGGCCCGCCGGACCATACGCCCGTCGCCGTCTACGTAGGCGACCTCCCTACCCTCGAGGTATGCCTCCAACACCCGCCGCAGGTACGGGGGCACTCCGAAATATCGGAGCGCCTCCCATATGACGCCATGCGGCAGGGTGTTGAAGGCGTTGGCGATGTCAAGGGACACCGCCAACACCCTTTCCCCCTGGGAGGTCGCCTCCGCAGACAGCGACTTAAGGAGGGACAGGGCGTCCACCGTGGAACGTCCTGTCCGGAAGCCATACTGCGCATCCGCCAGATTCGGCCCTACGCCCTCTAGGTGCTGGACGACCCGGGAGGAGATAATCCTCTCCAGCACCTTCCCGGCGTCGTTCAGCAGGACGAGGGGCCGATACGCGGACGCGCAGTCCGGAGGGCGGCCTGCCTTCTCCATAAGGCAGAGCCGCCCAAGCTTCCAGGGCTTCGGGTACTGCCCGACCGCAAGACACCGGTCGAACAGCTCCCGAAGCCACCCCCCTAGCTGGCCCAAAGCAAGGCCGAGCACCCGACCCGGGACCCCATCAGGGCCGGGCGCTCTACGCCGGCTGAGGAGGCGCTCGACTGCCCTCCCCATCTCCTCCTCCGTTATCGGAGGGGGAGGACCGTCGAGCACCTCCTCGACTACCTCCCGAGGCGGAGGCATGGGAGGAGCCGGTAGCATCGGAGGGTCGGGGAATAGCTCTCCCACGACCCTCGCTACCACCTCCGGCCGGAGGGTCTCCGTCGCCGGGGGCGCCCAGGATCGCAACTTCTTGCGCACGATCCGGTACGGGCGCCCCCAAGGATCCCCCTCCAGCGTCTGGAGCAGCTCCTCCCACGCTGCTTCTTTCGCCCGGCTGATGGCAGCCTGCAGGGTCTTCCTGCACTCCCTATAGCTGCCATACAGCCGGGCCTCCGCCTCCGGGTCCCTATGCCGGCGCCGGCGGCTGCGCCCGAACAGCCGCCGGGCCGCGGAGCAGGCCGCTCGGAGATCGGCGATCTCCGGCGTCCACCAGTACACCGCCCGTTTGTCTGGGCGGTGTACGCTCCGCGGCATCGACGCGTCGCAAACCTCCGTGAGGGCTGTACGGAGGCGGGCTGCGGACGCGTCGACATCAGCCCCTGGGGGGGGGGGGCATGGCCCAGGCCTGGACGATGGCCGCCTCTTCCGCTAATTCACGGTTGAGGCGGCTCATCGCCCAGCAGGGGAACTTCGCGCCCCTCCGGGGGCGAGTGCCATTTCTGGCTTGGGAGGTGGAGACCTCGAACCTGATATATCGGTGGTCCGATAAGGTCTCCACCTCCTCCAGCACTCTCCACCCCCGGACACGGCGTGCGACGGACGGTGTGGCGAACGAGACGTCCACCACCGACGCCCCGTTCCATCGCACGCACGTGGGAACGTTCCCCTGGTTGAGGAGGGACAGCCCCAACACGGCTGCCCACTCCTCAACGGCCATGCCCCTCAGGTCCGTGACTGCCGCTCCCCAGGTCCTCGATTTAGCATTTAAATCCCCCATGAGGACCACGGGGAGCGGCGACAGCCGTCTGACAGCTCCCTGCAGGGAGCCGAGGTACGCCTCGAACTCCCGCAGGGGCTTGTTAGGGGAGAAGTACGCCCCCACAATGGCGTACTCCCCCCAGACGGCCGTCACGAACCCGGCCCCTCTTTCCCTTGCCGCCAGGGACGAACCTCGACCCGCCACGATCGCCACGGAGCCGTTCCGATCCCCAGCCCACTGCGGCTGGGAGGGAACGAAGTAGGGCTCCGTGGCGACCGCGAGCCCAATGCCCCACTCCGCCACTGACTGCACGAGGAGATCCTGTGCAGCGGCGGAGTGGTTGAGGTTCGCCTGGAGGAAGTTGCATATGGGCCGATCCATTATTGGTCCATATCAACTTCCTCCCGCCTGGGGGCCACCACCTTTGGGGTAACTCCCGCTGTGGGGAGGTCCCTACCCTTGGTGGTGGGGGGCCTGCAGGTGCGGCTCCCCATCATATGCCCCGAGGGCCTCCCCGCGTCCGCGCATACGGCGCAGCAGGCCACCTCCGCCTTACATTGGGCCGTTTTATGGCCCGCCGCGCCGCAGCGGTAGCACCCGTCCCCCCTGTTGGACGAGGAGGGGCACATGGGGCGGGTGTGCCCCAAGCCCATGCACTTATAACAGCGCATGGGCTTCTCGTCCAGCAGCAGGACGCGTACTACGCTCCACCCGATTAGGAGCTTGCCTGCCTGGACAAGCTCCCGGGCTGCCGTCGCGGGGAGGGTCACGTGGACCGCTCCGAGGCCCCCCCAATTTCTTTTAATTTCGCCGACCTTGAGGTCGGCCATCTTACAGCCGGCCTTCGCCGCCACGACCGTCTGGATCTCGTCGGCGGACACCGAATCGTCCAGGCCGACGATTCGGATGTCCGCCTTTTTGGTCGGGACAACAACCGTGGCGACGTTGGCCAGCACTGTTTCGAGCTCCCGGGCCAGTTCGGCAGCCTTCTCCTTTGTCTGTCCCGGGAGCTCGATTTTGCGGGCACCCGTGGCGGTATTCCTCACCCGCACTTCCTCTATTCCCAAGTTGGGTAAGGCCACGTGCTCGCGCGCCTTAAATAGCACCTCCCTGTAGCCGACACCTTTGCCGGCTGCGGCATCCTGCAGAGTCAGGATGACCGCGGCCGACTGGGGGACGGATGGCAGCTTCGGCCCGGGCGGCTTTGGCGGCGCCTTCGGGGGCGCTGCGACAGCGACTGCGGCCTTGGGCACCGTGGCAGGGGCCGCCCTCTTCTTCCGGCCCAGCACCTTGGACCACTCCACCTCCGACGATGCCACCGCCGGGACCGGTAGTTCGGCCCAGTTTATGCCCAACGGGGCGATCGGGGCTTTGGGCACCTCTGCCGGCCTCGCAGGTGGAGCTCCTGCTCCACCCTTCTTCTTATCCCCCGCCAGCGGGGGGCGAACAGGCACCTCCGGAGGGAGGCGACTCGCTAGGCTCTCCAGACGTGCGTTCAGCATATTGCTGAACGACGTCTGGAGAGATCGCTCAAGCCGAGAGACTGCCTCGGCGAGAGTCTGCTCCCATTGATTGGCGGGAGACTCCACCACAATTGGCGCCGGAGGGGGAGGCATCTGCTTTTTCGCATTTGCCTCCTGCTTCCAGGCCAGCACCTCCGCCTTAAGGTCTTCGACCTGGCGGCGGAGGTTCTTGGTCTCCCTTTGGAGCTTGCGCGTTTCCTCCGACTCTGTGCGCTCGGCCAGGGTCTCGACCACCTCCTTTAGGGTCCTGGCAGCTTCTTTCAGGACCTTAATGCAAGGACCCGAAATATTGCGAGACTTCTTAACAGTCTCAATTATGGCAGAGAACTTGACCCCGGCCAGAGCCTTGAGCGTGAACGCGTCAAGGGCGTCCACATCGACAGGAGGCTCCGCCTCCGACCCCGAGCTAGTCGCTGCACCAGCCCTGGAGTTGGCCCTAGAGCCGGCAGCCGAGGTAGCGGCCGAGCCGGTAGCGGAGTCTGTGATTGACTCCGCCGCACTCACACTACCCGCTAAGGCCCGGTCAAATGACCCGTCGGCCTCCCCCATAACCCCGCGACCACCCACGTTGCGGCTGATCCGCCTCGCCGTCCCCCTGCTCGCGGTACTCATCTTGGGAGCTGCCCGCTGCTCCACCTCCGTGTCGGAGTCCATCGCCACGCTCACGCGCTTCTTCGTGATCCTCTTGGCACTCATGGCCTACCGGAGACCCAGGGTCACCAGCAAGCCAAGAGGCAAAAGGACAGTGTCCGTTCAACAAGCCAGGTCAGTCAAAGATACAGGAGACAGTCCGAAAAACAACGCCAAAGTCCAAACAGAGAGAAAATCCACAAAAATCCAAAAAACAAGCCAAGTCGGGTGCACAAACAAGTCCGGAGTCAATGAGTAAGCCAAGGTCAAAAAGAAAAACAAGATCCACCAGAAAGAACCACCCATAAACGACGCAGACAATTCCTCAAAAATCTTAGCTAACCTAAGTTAAGCTACACTATTCATACATATATGAGTTGTTGAAACATATATGTGTACCAAGCATACATATCTCAACAACTCTTATGTGTATTTTGTATCGGAAAATTTCTAAACTATTTCAGTTCGATAAGGGAAAAAAAAAAAAAGGTAAAACCCTTCCACTTTTTTGTGTAAGCGTGTATGCGTGCACGTGTGTGGAAGTGATATGTGTAGTGTTGTTGCAGTGATGTAAATTTTTGTGTCACTGTATCGCGCGAGCAGCGCACTCAAGGGCTCCACGCCGAGGGATCGGACCTAGGCTTGAGCCGCTGCCGAGGGGGGCCTAGTCTGGTGTGCGGGAGCGAAATTTACACCCAGACCACGGCGGCGTGATCTGAGGTTACGCGGGCGTGGGCGTGAGCACGCTCTGTTTGGAGAGACAGGCTGGTACTGATCGTTCGCTGCCGTTATTTCATCGGGAGGATCGATAAGAATATGTCACGGACGTCTTATATAACGCGCGGCATTGAGTACGGTTTCGTATGTTGCGGCGGATACCACTAACGGACTGGGTGTGAGTGAACGCGGCGATTTATGCGTCTCTATTTATACTATTCGTCCCTACTCTGAGTAGTGGGGAGTATGACCTGCCCATTTGTTCGTTCAGCAGTGTATATTTGTTATTATTGGTATGATTTTGTATCTCCATTCCAAAATATCTAGTCGGAAACCTTTTCCACGTATGTGTAGAATTTCGTATGTATGATCGTCCGAAAGTATATATCATGGATTTCCGCAAAGTAACGCCTTCTTCAATCAAATGTGTATTAAATAAACTTTTTATGTAAAAAAATGGCTAAGGGTCAACAGAATCCAGAATGTAAATAGCCCTTTTTTATACCTTGTAGGTTTTCACCTTTTGACCACAATCTCATATCAAGTTAAATGTGCTTGGCTACAAATTTTCGACTTGAGGGTGGTAGCTAGCCAGGCAGACTTAGAAAAAGCCAAACCATACCTTACCACCAAATAATTACGACGCAAATCGAAATAAAATACACATCAGATTGTTATTAACGCCATATCTATATGTTCAGTAGTTTTGGCGTAATAGACCCTCAAAACTGTATTTTCATTATACATACTGTCACGTTGTAAATTCCAACAGTGTTTGAATTTAATTACTCAATATAATTGTTTAATAATAGCATTTTAATATTACACATTACATAGAACATATAATATTAATGACACATTTATTTTATCAGATTGGTTGTAAATACTTATCTGTGGCTCATTCGATCATTTCCTACGAGGATTACGACCGCCAGCCGACTGCAGCGAGTATTGCGGTGCTCTGCTGACCTGCCAGTCTGGGTGGTCGCTAAATCTTCATCCGTCGGTGCATTCGTGGTTGCCCCTTGGAGTCCTGTGTTCGCGGCTGGAACTACCTGCAGCTAAGCTACCGTTACTCTTCTAGTTTAAGTTTTGTGGGCCTCTTTTCTATCTATTCTTCCTTACCAAACTATAGCCTTGATTTTCCCATTCCCAGAAGATTGTCTTATTTATTTATTTTCTTTATTAAACTATTTCACTTTATTCCGGTGGTCTTATTTGCCCCAGATTTACAATGTTATACAGAAGTAACAACTAAATTCTCTAATAAGAAAAATATACCTTACACCAGGTGACTGTTTCCACTGTAGCAATATTTCTGGAGGACACTCTGCACGCGATTCTCGTCCTAAATCAATTTAAAAAATAGTTGCTTAATATTTGCCCTAATTATCTAGAAAAAAATATATACACAATCCTCTACGCGTGGATGTTAAGGCACAGTGTGAATAATTTCGGGTGATTTCACTTTCATTTGAGAGGGAACGTGGCAACGTCAGAAACGAAACAAAAGGGTTTATTGCCCGTTTTACTATCGAACGTTAGGAACTCCGGGTTGCCTACTGTAGCTTTTGGCACCGATTATTACACTTATGTTTATTATTTTATTTACATGTTTGTAACTATACTATTAAAAGTCTTAAACAAACTTTAACTTAGGTTTTCTTGGTTGTTTATTAGTATTTGTTTTAATATTTGTTTTAATATTATTATTTTATATGTCAAATGTTACCATGAAGTGTCTTATCTTAGACTTCTGTGAATGTCTAACCTTTCACCTGGTATAAATTGACAGTATTGATAATTTTTAAATACCGGTAAATTAATCACTACATATAATAAAAATAAGTCATCCGGCACGTCTGTCAAGCTGCCTGTTTTCGTCGAAAACACTGCTCCATCACTTTCAGATGTAACAAAACAATTGAGATAATAAAGGAAGCAGACAAAGTCGCGGGCATTAGGTAGTAATACATAATTAAACCTACAAAATTTAACGTTGAAATTTAGAAGTGAACTTTGAAGCGAACCAAAAAAAAAACCTGAACATTTAACAAAAGTTATAAACAAACAAAAAACTTACTTTAGACCTATTACTAACTTAAAATATCTGAAAATAATAAAAAAGAAATTATTATTTATACGTAAGTATGGGTGTTACATACTTATTAATCTTATATATTTTTTTTAATTTAGCTAAAACAAAACTTACAAAAACTAATTTATAAATAAACATAAATATTATTTATATGGTTAATATTGACTCTGCTTTAACAATATCACTTATTAAGCGTTTGTGGGAAAATACAACACACATAATTATGTAAGTACACGCAAGGTAATGAACTATTTGAAATCACTTCTCTGGCTAGGTAAAAAACTTCTCTCCAAGTATATTAAAAGCTACACTTGAAAAATAGTTCCTATATACTTGACCGCGTCGAAGGAGCGTAAGGCTAAGGACTCACGAAGCGGTATTTACCCGCGTCCGCCGCGGTTGTGGAAACTCGTAAACACACAAGACCGATTATTTACGCGATTACGCAGGGCCGTCGCGGTTGAGATCATCGCCCGCAAACGTGACGGTTGCAAGTCGGGCTGTTACAATACGGGTGGTTAAACTATCGCCCGCCAACCGAACGCAGACCACGCGGCCGCAACCCGCCAAGGCTGAGAGGACCGCGGCCCGCGCGATTCTACTAGTTTCCCGCCGGTGCAGCGGAAACCGCAAACAACCGCAGGCATAAAACGCGTCGTGAGATAGGCTTTCATTATTTACATATGCGTCTGCATTCTATAGATGATGCGGTCCCGCTACTACGGCGGACGCGGGTAATAACCGCTTCGTGAGTCCTCTAGCTTATAGCCTAAACGACATGGTGCATTTGCCCTTAGATTTTTCTTAGTTATGTGAGTGACATGCTAAATAATGCATTATGATGTGTGTGTATACTAAAAGAGAGTTGAGGAGTAATAGATAAGCACGGTACGGGCGTATTATGAGAAGACATGAAAATTATATTACTAGAAAAGTTTTGAGTATGAAGATGGACTGATATAGGAGTAGAGGAAGACCGAAATAGTTATGGATGAATTGTGTGAAAAATGATATATGTATAAAAGTTCTGAATACTGAGATGACATGTGACAGAGGAGAGTGGAAGAGGAAAACATGTTGTGCTGCCCCGCCCCTACTTAGGTATATAAGTAAATATAAGTTTAATATAAGTTTTTAACGTACTAACACTCAACTGAACAAGTCATTCAATAATATAAAGATAGTCTTAGTGTTTTTACAGTGAGATTTTATTTTTCTGTATTAATTTATTGTATTTATTTAGACATCAGGTATATCCTGTGACATTGTCATAACATTGAACGGGATTGGGCACTAACGCTTCCTTATAATCAATTTAAAAAAAAAAACATTATAGTCATTGACAAGACATTGTTTCTCTTTCTCGAACTACATTTCACATTCGCATTCTTTGGTTTAATGGCCGATATCCAAACACTCCTCAGATATCTAAGCAAAAGCATAACTGAATTAGCGTTTCAGCAACATTAGTTTAAATAACCGCAAAATAAATTATTAATTATCGTAAAATAAAACACAACTCACTGATAATACTACAACGACGAATAATGAAACGAGTATTACCAACATATTAAATTTAATTACAATCAAAGAGCTTACAACTTTTTAGTTACAGTATACCAGGTGAATGTTTAAGGGGTGACATCTTTCAATCCTGTAGTAGTTCATGGTCACATTTAACATAAAAAATAATAATATCAAAATAAATACTAATAAACAACAAAGAGAACCTTAGTTAAAGTTTGTTTTAACACTTAAAAGTATGGAAACGATACTTTTAAACGTAAAAAAATCACGCCTAGTTTGAATGAACAATTTGAAAGAGGCGCTTTTAAAGGTTAATCAATACGTGACTGCTTATCGTGGAAACGCCGCACGGTCGAATAAAGGAAAGCAGGGCGCGTGTCGAGGTGCGAGACGCGGCCCCGGAGTACACGACAGGGCGTGAATATTTAAATGAAAATTTATTACACGAGTTCATTTTTGCGTAAATCACCTGATGTTGAGTGTATATCAGTTTTTCTTTTCTTGAGATTACTAGGTCAAATATTAAGCACCTATTTTTTTAATTGATTTAGAACGAGAATCGACTAATGATTATCCTGTAAAAATATTGCTAGCGAATAACCAGTCGTGCTGTATATTACAGTGTATAATTTTAATTACATTATAACTGGATTTGCTTGCGTTAATGTAGATTTGATGTATCACTCAGTTACAGTACATTTTTTGTGGATGTAAGGTACTCTATGTCCTTTTTTGTACCCTTGACAACTGGTAAACAAAATTTCATGATAATGGGTTGAGTAGTTACAATACGAAAGTATAACAAATAAACAAACAAACTTACTGTTAAAAACATTGAATTGTATTGTATAAATTTATATTTAAAACAAAAAGAAATATTCTATATCATATTTGTGAAAAAAACGGGCAAAAATAAACTTCTAATATT
Source organism: Antheraea yamamai (assembly GCA_036509395.1). Lineage (NCBI taxonomy): Eukaryota > Metazoa > Arthropoda > Insecta > Lepidoptera > Saturniidae > Antheraea > Antheraea yamamai. Next base: position 8,151,881 of record AP028451.1, read on the forward strand.
ATACTGCAAATTTATTATGCATATATTATATATTACTCACTAGCTGTTCCCGCGATTTTGTCCGTGTGGAATAGTTACTTTAGTCTAACGCTAACACGCAGCGAAAGCACTCAAAAGGAAAATAATCCTGATTTTGAAAAATTATTCGTTCGTGCTCCGCTTCTATCGGTCTTAGCGTGATGATATATAACCTATAGCCTTCCTCGAGATATGAGCTATCTAACACCAAAAGAATTTCTCAAATCGGACCAGTCGTTCCAGAAATTAGCGCGTTCAACCAAAGAAACAAAATCTTCAGCTTTATAATATTATAGTATAGATTAATTATTTATACATATACTCACTTTCGCATTCACAATATTAGTATAATCACTGTTGAAGATAAGAGGGAGAGAGTATGCACAAGATTCCAACTGCCAATTTACGATCAGTACATTTTTTTCTACTGCAAGCCAACAGTACTTTTGCTGTTGTGTGCCTCCAAATAGTGTATTAGATAATATTCACAGGCACACAAGGCGTCCTAACGAAATTCTCAGGAATAGCCCTCTAAGTTACAGACCTTTTACCGTTGATTATACATAGCTTTTAGCTAGCAGTTGACATCACGTTGTTTGCGTTTTCGTTTGTTATTTCATTACCTTAAACTCAAAGAAATACAATTATTTCATCGTGTAAAGTATCAAAAAGGTATGCAACCTACCTGATCTTTACAGGTTTCGGTGACTTGTAGCTGTTATAACCAATGGTAATAGCACTACAGTCGATTATGACATCAGTTAAGAAGTCAGCCTAATTTTTGTAGGTGGTAGAGTTACGCTGAAGCTATCACTGGTTACAGCATGAATGGGTTGGCTCGCCCGGGGTAGTATCACCGTCTCACAGAAAACCGACGTGAAGTAACAGTGTTTGCATTGTTGCGTTCCGTTCAGTCAGAGAGAGAGCCGGAGCGCCAAACCATGCTGTAAAATGTACCAAATGTAACTATGCCGATTGGGTCCTAAACTTTCCATTTTATGACCTTCAGAAATCACAAATCACACATCTAGTACAATATTTGTCAAAAAAGTTGCTTCGATTTTGGGAGAATTTTCACGATAATAATTTTTACATACATAATACTCGTAAAATGTTAACAATCTACACTCACTTTATACTTATATACATATAATAATTCCAGCCTGCAATGTCTCATTACTTGGTTAAAAGTTTTTTAATCGGGTATAATCAATAGGCTAGCCTAGAATGCGACGAATTAGAGATATTTTTGAAATGAATTAATTGCAACATTTGACTCCATACTGGCCATCTATCTTCAATTATATTAAACGACACATATTTTAATTATTGACGTTTGACAATATATAACTCTGTCTCTGTGCCTTTTTCTAAATGATTGTCTAAATATAGAAGATTATTGCTCAGTTTGCGTATTCATTTTAATAGTTATGGAATTATTTAAATTCTTTCACAAAATATCAGATATCCATCAAAGAGAATGCATAATTTAACATTTTGGTACCAAAAGAACACATTTACATACATTTTGTCTTTTGATCTGAAGTTGAAGTTACACAATATTTTCCTTTGCCATCAGCCGACAGTCTTAATAATTTAAATTAGCAAATGTAGTCAAATTAAAAACAAATCATCACTATTAAACTCCGTCCATCACAATTTAATTTATTTCAGTAACATTTAACTTATTGTAAATCAATTAATAATGACCCAATTCTCACTACTATATCATATCACCAGTATCCGCATTCAATCAATCAGTCAATCAAAAATACTTTATTCAGTTTAGGCCTTAATAAGGCACTTATGAACTTCAAAACTACCACAGGTTCGGAAAACAACCCAGTTATCGAGCAGATCGGCAAGAAACTCGAGCGGGTACATCTTTTTAACATATATATTTCCAATACATCATGCAATCGTTTTTAGTGGATGCACAGAGAGAAGTTAATTATATAACTCTTGTTATTTGTTAATATACCCATATTAGTAAAATAAGCTTGGAAAACAGTTACTACCTCTGAACTGTGTGATTTCCGTACTCCGTCGACACTTAGATTAAATGAGCTATCAATTATTTTATTTTTTCCTAATTCTTTATTATATGTCAGTTAGTCTTGGTCTTATTTCTAGACTCGAGAATTTTATTTCCTCAAAATTTTGCTTTGGCAGCTACACAAACACGTTTAAAAACTTTAGAATAATTTCTAACATTCTGTTTGTCTGTTTATTTGTAACGAATACACATCTAGACCTGTTAATCGATCACAAATCATCTTATTGTAGGGGTAATTTGGGAACTGAAAAACAAAATAGGTACTTTTAATCCTGGATATACCGAAAATCATATAGACGACGTCGCAGGAGAAAACTAAAATGGTGTAATGTAAACGTCGCCATTCCTAGCTCCTGGTAGTTAATTTTCACATTTACCATCACAACATTTAACGCTTTTTCGTGTAGCGTGTGGGCGACCATTGTTCATGTTTGTTTGGTCAGAAAATTCCATCCCGACCAAATAATTAGGTGTACATTAACGTAATGGTCGGAGGGATGCGGACAAAATATAAAATCAGGTCGAAGTCGGACCCTTGTCAAAATTCCATCACATTGAATACATCATGTATGTCGTTTGCTATTCAGATAAATATAACAAGGTCAGGTTATAAAAATATTAACGAATTTCAATGGAATTAAGTGTACATTGGAAGTGAACCGATTCAAACTGAACAAAGCATTTGTTTGAACGCGTTTACTTTTACGCTTTGACCTACAGGTCAGATTAATGTCAGTTTTCTTATATTTCATAATAGCATTTTTGGTTTCTGCATGAATGGATCGGCTCGCCCGGGGTAGTACCACCCTCTCACAGAAACACCGACGTGAATTGACAGTACTTGCGTTGTTGCGTTTCTTTCGATCAGTGAGAGAGCCGGATACCCACCTCCCCGCCTCCTCACCCCTCCCCCATTCCCGCTTCCCACTGCCCCCTCCTCCAAACACAGGCCGGCAATGCACTTGCGACTCCCCTGGTGTTGCTAGTGTCTATGGACGGTGATGATCACTTACCATCAGGTGACCCGCCGGTTCATTTGGCCCCTCATAATATAAAAAAGCCTATTTATTAAGTTGTTTATCATCACGGTACGACTATTAGGGATGAAGCAATGACTACTGTAAGACTACACTGAAACTATAACAAGCAAGAAACGACACAACAATAAAAGTCCCTAAGTCTATGAAGACCGATTTTCAGCCCATTGTGCGTCGCCACGCCAACAGTTGGTTCGACCCGCTATAGATGTTTCACATCCAAATATATTATCTACTGAATTTCAAAGTAAGATCAAGAGTCATAATTTATTTAAAGTGGTCAGGAAATTGTGTTTATGATAGAATTCTACTAATCACTGGTATAGGGGCGTATAATGCAATGCACTGTACCATCAAACAAAGCCATGTAAAAATGCTCAAAATTATTGCGGGGAGGTAAAAGAAATACAGGTTAACTTTAAAATTTAGCTAATACTAGCTTTTATTTAGGTTTGATCTAACTGGTTGGCATCTTATAAATAAATTTAATAGTTGCGCTCCAAATAATGAGATGTGTTTCTGGTCTGTACCTCATTGATCGAGTACGGAGCATGCAGGCGTTATAAAGGACCTTCCTGGCCGTCAAAATTATTGAAAGAGGAAAATAATTTAAATGAGAAGAATAATGGAACAAATTGAAAATTTCACGCACCGCACCGATTTGTTTTTTCATGACAGTTCGCTTCATACCGCCGCCGTCGAAACATTGTGTTTTATCGTTTTAAGTTTTTTTTTTCCTGTGACTTCTAAGTTATATAATATCTCACATCATCGGCACCGCTGCACCCGCTCGTCTGTAGAATAATCCGCAGACACCGCACATTTCCTGGGACGCTGCTACTCCATACGAGGTGCTGAGTTGCAGGTCAGTCCACGCTTTTACTTGGGGTTCTTGTTATTTTATTTAATTATAGGCAAGGCCACCACCAACCGCTCCCATGCTTCTTATTTTTTTTACCGCATATCCTGGTGGGGCATATTTACACGGTCCCATCAGCCCCATCACTAACCTTCGGCAATAATACATTTTTGTGGATGAAAGGATATATATCCCTTTCTGTACCTCAAACAACATTATTATCATCTTTTTACCCTTAACCCACATAAGTAGGGTCGGCAGAACATGCTTTCCTTTTCCCCTCTCCCCTGCCATATGTCATCTCAGTATTCACACCTTTCACACACATATAATTTTTCACACAGTCCATCCATACCTTTTTCGGTCTTATACTCTTATATTCATCCACCAAATTACTCAAAACTTTTCTAGTTATGTGGTGTTTATCTCTCCTCATGATATACCCCTACCAAGCTAACCTATTACTCCCCAACTTCTCTGACAAAAATTGTATGCAAAATTTCTTAAAGATTTTTTTTTTATGTCAAAAGGCGGCAAACGAACAGGAGGGTCACCTGATGTTAAGTGATCACCACCGTCCATAGACACTAGCAAGACCAGGGGAGTCACAAGTGCGTTGCCAGCCTGTGTATGTGGGAGTGGTAGAGAAAGGAGAAAAGGGAAGGGAAAGGAGGAAAGGAGGCGGGCTTCCGGCGCTCACTCAGATCAGTTGAGTTGTTAGGGTGTGAAAGCGTAACAAACAGACTCACGATCGCATTTATAATATTAGTAATATCGTTAGAGATAGCAGAAGAAAAGTCAGCTTGAATTTTTATGTCGGCTTAAAATTATGTTTTTACATTACGAATAAACCATTCCCCACACGAGCACCGCCGGCGCGCTTCTACAAACCTAATTACCTTTTTAACCAACAAAACCGGTCCCCCACATAGAACGTGAAAAAAAATATTACCGCATTTTTTAACATTAACATCCAGTGTTGTCACATTTTTACGCTATAATTATTTATTAAAAACCTGTTCTGAATAACAAAATAAATTGCCGGGGCGTCGTGTCGCGTAAATAGCTTTAAAACGGCTTTCGTTAAATTCTCCCGGCGGATTTATTACAGCGAATTACCTACGGCGTGTAACATTTGTTTTAGTTATTCAAAACTAGATTTTTATCAAAGAAATTCCAGAGCCGAGTCCGTGTATACCCCAGGGCGTCCGGTCTAGACCTTTTTGTAGTGTAAAAATTAGTGTTTAAATACGTAATATTCGTGAGCGTAAATTTGTTACCGTCGGGACGAAAGTTTCAAATTGAAATTTAGCTCTTTCTGGCGTTACCTGTTATAAAGATAAATTATGAGTACACTAAAAGCTGCCCGCGACTTCGTTTGCATTTGTACCTTACAAACAATTATAAAATACGAGTGTGATAAGCAATTTCATTTTCAAAATTAAAAATAGCCTAAGTTACTTCCTAAAACATCAGTTATCTGCCAGTGAAAATCCCGGCGTAGTTGTTTCGGAGGTTAGCCAAAACAAACAAACAGACAGATAGATAAAGAAGTTAGTTTACATGTGATACAAGTGAAACCTTCAAAAAGAAAGAGAGAAGAGCGTATGGCTTTCTGTTCTCCAATTCCCGAAGGTAAGCACAAAACTGCTCCCACTTTACTCGACACAGTGTTCACTTCCACCATGTTTCGTCATACAAAAAAGCTGCGGATCAAAATTTCAAAACCCTCTCATAAGATGTTTTACTTCAAATAAAAGTTATATACACATAATATACACATCTACTAGCTGACCGGGCCACGCGTTGCAGTGGCTCAGCTATTACATGTTGAATTGAATAAAACACCTGCACCATACAATAAACTGGAGTTGAAAAAGAAAGTAAAAAGTAAACGTGGCGCCATCTATGAGATATTCATAACAACCGGTCCTACAGTTTTCTGTCAACAAACTAATTTAAAGCGCCATCTGTTCGAGACTGATGAAACTTATTCTTAATAACAATAATCAACATTGACAAACACTAAATTTGTAATTAAAAAATAGTGAGGTCATTAATGGAAATATAAATTATCAAATCTCTCGTTTTTATTTTTATATCAAAGGAGGCAAACGAACAGGTGGGTCACCTGACGTCTGAATGATCACCTGAATGATCACCACCGTCCAGAGACACCAGCAACACCAGAGGAGTCGCAAGTGCGTTACCAGCTTATGTTGGTGGGGAAGGGGGAGGTAGGGAAAAGAGAGGGGAGGCGGTGGGCCTCCGTCGCTCTCACTGAACGAACGAAATGCAACAATGCAAGCACTGTTACTTCACGTCGGTTTTCTGTGAGAGGATGGTAGTACCCCGGGTGAGCCGACTCATTCATGCACAAACCAATTTTATCTTCATCGTGATTCTACCACCTACAAAAGTTTGACTAAAGCCAGCTATCATGAAGATAGGTTGAGTGGTTTCGAAATTCATGGTTCCTGGAATAGGAGGACCATAGGATGTGTAACTTCAAAATTGAAAAAATATATATATTGTTATAAATAGGTACAGTATGTACTTTCATATTCTTTTAGTAAAAATCTGTTATTTTGACATTACAAACAGACGACTCAACTTTATTTATTTGTATAGATTCTAATAATGTTTTTTACTCTACTACTTTTGACAATAACTTCGCTCGATTGTAAATGACAAATACTTGAACCAGCTCTAAAGCACTTTGCGTGAACTGCGACAGATGTTTCGTACTTCAAAATTTCAACATTACAATTTATTGGTCGGGTAAACTTTTAATGTCCAGCAATATTTTTCTCGCTAAGATATATCGCAACCTTTTAAGCTCGCGTTAAATGTGCGTAGTTACACAAAACTATTTGTTTTTTTCTTTTCTCGAACTGACTACGTTATTGGCCTAGCAAGGCTTTGACATCTCCACGGGGCTACTAAGGAGAGCGCTTAAGGCACTCAGCTCAGATATTATTTTGGTAACTAGCTCAACGGTGCACGGCACACCTCGGCGTGAGCTTGCGGACGAGGGGAGGCAGCTGATGTGTATCCAGTCAGTCTCCCTATCAGGACGGAGCCCGGCGGCCACCTTCCGTCGGGCGGACCGTTGGGGCGGCTATTCAAGAGGAATAACGTAGTTCGATCCCTTGCCGCCCCAACAATACGGTCTGTCGGTACACCGTGTGGTTTTAGTCCGTGCGAGTCGGACATAACCCATCCTCTCCGCCGAGAGGGGGGCGTATCCATAAGGGATTTCCCCACGTTGATAAAAAAAAGGCTGTCACTAACTGTTATATGTATTTCGTGTCGAATAATTTTTCTAAACTATTTGAGTTCGATAAGGGAAAAAATTAAACCCTTCCATTTTCACGTGTAAGCATGTGTGCGTACACGTGTGTGGAGGTGATAAGTGTAATGATGTTGCAGTGATGTAAGATTTTGTGTCACTGTATTCGCGCCAGCAGCGTACTCAAGGGCTCTAAGCCGAGGGAACGGACCTAGGAATTTTTTGAACAGATTTTAATGAAATATGTCCAACTTAAAACAATGACTATTGAGAACTCACGAAGGTGTTATATTTTTTAAATAAAAAAGTTCTAAATAAAAATCCGAAAGTTTGATTTATCATGCGATTAATGTCAAATAATAACTATTTCTAATTTCACGAATATTGGCATCTCTACGGTCACCTCTTTCAATCTATACATATAATAAGAATGTAAATCTAACGTGTCTGTACTTTTTAGATCTTTATGAAAAAAATGTTGCAAGTATGTAGGAATAAGTAATAAAATACATTTCAATCATTTCTAGAAATGTCTATCAGTCTGTCTGTTTCTTAGAACACGCATCACGGTTAAAGTACTGCATTTACGATAAAAATTCACCAAGAAAGTCATAAAGCATGTAGTGTAGAGTAGCGTCTAGTCTTTGTTTCATTAAAATCGGTTCACTCTATCAAAAGTTATTGTATTTTTAACGATGCGACTTGAATACGAGAGAAAACTGAAAATCGAGTGAAAATCTTCAACAAACACAATAATAATTATTAGTCATGCACTCAAAATATAATGCAATTATTTCTGAACAGTATTGATTATGAAAATACTTCTCTCAATATTTAACAGAGGGCAGTGTTCCATGGTTCGTAATGTGCTCAAAATAAAATAGTTCATTAAAAATTCAACAGATGGCGCGAAACCCAATCTATTGTATTTGAAAAAATAATATGTTTAACTACATTATATATAGATACCAAATCCATAAAATTGTATTGTTATCACTACATCTTATAGAACTGAGTCCTGTCTGTCTGTTTATCTGTCTATCTGTTCACGATAACCTCAAAAACTACTGAACGGATTTTCCTGCTATTTTCACCAGTACATAAAGTGATTAATGAGAAAGGTTTAGGTATATAATTTGTCTAGGTTTTTTTTATTTTCAGGACAGGACATCGTCCGCCGGGCCCGCTAGTTTATGATAAATGCTTAATATAAAGTTTCCTAAGTTTTTTTTAATCAAAAGCGTAAGAAATTTTTATAAATAATTGTCACCTGTAAATAAAGACTCGTTTCGTTTATCATAATAAATAATAGGCACTTAAAAAAAATACAAAGTACCTGTCAACTTAAAAAAAAATGTGTTGATGTATTTTTTAAATATTAGTGTATCAATTATGTTAAATGTAATAATAAATACATGAAATACGTTTGTTAGTTTGTTAATCTATATATCTATTCCTTCTATTTATCTATATACCAGGTGAAGGTTTAGACAGTAGCAATATTTATAGAGGATACTTTACACTCGATTCTCGTTCTAAATCTATTATAATATATAATCTATTATACACAATCCTCTACGCGTATATGTTAATGCATAGTGCCAATGAACGCCCGGTGATTTCATTTTCACTTGAAGCGGAACGTGGGAACGTCAGGAACAAAGTAAAAGGATATATTGTCCATTTTATTATCGAAAGTTATTAACTCTGAGTCGCGTATTGTAGCTTTCGGGACTGGTCATTGCACCTAGGTTTATTACGATTGTGTTTATATTTTTGAAAGTCTTAGAACAAATTTTAACTTAGGTTTTCTTGGTTGTTTATTAGTATTTGTTTTGATATTATTATTTTATATGTTAAATATGACCATGAAGTGTCATATCCTAAAATACTGCGAGCTTTTAACCTTTCACCTGCTATATATACAATAACATACAAACTTCTTTTGAAACTTAATCACGTTAAATCTACCAAAGGTATCAGCATAGGACTATAACCGTTCGATGCGTAAGTTTTCGTAGATGATTCTAGTATACTTACTATTTGTTGTCGATTGACTTATTGCCATTTTTAATGGTCAACGAAGCGTGCGTGAATGAACTGATATTTTATATATTCAAAACCATTTATAGGTTAACGTAGGCGTCAGGATGTAGTCGTAGGCGGTCTATTAATTAACCCATGCCCAGTTTCGATACATCACTTTAGGAACCGGAGTATTAGATACCGCAAACATAATTTAGGGCTATTCATAACAAAACAGACTAGCATTTACAAAACTGCTATATTAGCATGATATAATTAATGTAGCATAGTTGATATATGTAGCTAAAAGGTCGAGCTTACAATTATATTATGAACAGCTTTGTGGAACAGTGGAACAGTTACCGTTTACGAAGGAAAAACAAAAGATTTTAAAACATTCTTCATTGGTGCTCCGCTCCTATTGGTCCTAGCGTGATGGTATAATATATCACCTTCCTCGATAAACAAACAAACTTTTCAGCTTTATAATATTAATGTAGATGAAAAAATAAGTTTAACTGTGTAAGAGGTACAGAAAAGGATATCGGGTACTTTTAACCCAGAAAAATAGTCCTCCCGAGGGATTATTCCAAAATATATTATCGTCAGTAAAGCCGCGAGTGAAAACTAGTTTTTAATAAGGAATAATAGGATCTTTAGTAAGCTGTTAAAAATGAAGTACATACTTTTAAAACTATCATCGTCTTCTTACCCTTATCCCACCTAAGTAGGGTCCGTACATCATGTTTTCCTTTTCCACTCTCGGCTATCAGATATCATCTCAGTATTCACACCTTTAACACACATATAATAATTCACACAATCCATCCATACCTTTTTCGGTCTTATACTCTTATATCCATCCACCGTCATACTGAAAACTTTTCTAGTTACATGTTTTCATCTCTCCTCATGCCGATACCATGATAACCTATTATTTTTCAACTTCTCTATCACTGGTGCTATTTTCAAACTTTAGGACAACTTGAAGATTATTTGGTGGATCACAAAGAAAAACACCAGAGATACGTGACTATTCTAAATAGAACTATAACTTCCATACAACGGAACTGATATTCTTTATCGCAATAAAACTTAAAATCAAACTAAAAACTCCCATTAATTTGATCTGTTGGGCCACGTCCTGAGGTAATGTGTTTTGCCGTCTGTACTCTTTGCGCCATTACATTGTCATTAGACGCAATCGCTGCCCCAAGTCACGTGCGTTCCGTTGCTTGTATTTGCTGCCCTTTTTTTTCGCCTGCATCCCTAAAGTGGGGCTTTTAAAGGAGCGTTAAAATGCTCATTTTTTTGATATTTTTAAATCGCTAACACAATAATAGAAACATGAAGACGTAAAAGGAAATCTATATAAATAAAAATCGATTTTCGAATGTATGTAAGTACATCAATTCAGAACGGTGACACCCATTTTTTTTTGCTTGTAATTATCAGGAAAAGGTTTGTATAACATAAAATGTATAAAGAAAAGTATGGAAAATTGAAAAATTCGGGTTTAAAAATCGTCACATAGAAAAGTGAGTGAGATAGAAGAGATTAAAAGACCCTAAAAAATATTAACAGAATTATTAACATCCAATAGTTCAGTTGCCATTTCATTTGGTTACATATCGAATTTTTCAAATCGGACCAGTAATTCCAGAGACGTCCATTCCATTAACGTCCATTAACGTGTTCAAGCAAACAAATTGATAATAATACGGCGTATTTGTTTCTAAGAAACAGATTCAGCGTATATGTTCCAAGAATCCTATCATAGTTGTGAATGATGAAATAGTTGAACGTGTACGGGAAGCCAGAAGTCTTGGTATTCTCCTTGACGAGCGACTTAATTTTGAGTCTCATGTACTTAAAATTGCTCGTAGCTGTTTTTTTAGACTCAAAGTTTTATACAAGACTAGCTGTCTCCCGCGGCTCCGCACGCGTTTTTTTAAATGTATTAAATAACTATGGTGTCATAATTACAAATGTTTTTGAAAAAGCATTTCTGTAATGTACACACCTACTTACAATCTTACATTACGCCATCTACTGTAACATGTAACGTGTACATTAGATATGTGAATACGAATAATATATCGAATGGGATTGGATTTATCATTAGCAATATACCTGGAACTTTAACCTACTATGTACCACCCTCAGTGCTCACTAACACTATATAAGAAAGTAATGAAAATTTTAAACTATACATTATCGAACAATATGTGTTGCATTGTTTATTATATAGACAAAACATGCCCACATTGTCGATATAATTGTATTATTCTTATACGTTGCTATAATAACTGAGTTATGTAGATGCAAACGCGATAAATAAAACAAAATGGCCGCCAAATTGACCAAAATGATAATATAATTAGAAAGAAAGAAATACTTTATTGTTGGAAGAACCATACAATTAAATTAAATTACACAAACTAATTAGACAGAAAAAAAAATACATTTTAAAAATGAAAAATAGATGTCCAACAATTGGCGAACCCATTCAGCAAAAATCTGCAATACTGTAAGTAGTACTGCAGCGCTGATTTTCGATGGGAGCCTATATATGATGATAAACGGACGTTAATGTTAATACAAATAATTATATAATATAAAAATAATTCAAATAACATACATTTATTCTTGGAGTCCAGTACAGCGCACGTCTCACGCGCTTGTTTACAGCAAACAAACTATTTTTATTAAATTCACACGAACGAATACACAGGTAGCAGTTTATCACTTCATAGTGTAGAACAAAGTCCTCTGGTCTGTCTGTTTGTCTGTTCGCGATAAAGTCAAAAACTACAGATCGGATTTTCATGCCGTTTTCACCAGTAGATAGAATGATTCATGGGGAAGGTTTAAGTATAATTTTTCAAGGTTTTCTTTTTATTATCGGGGCGGGACAACGTCTTCCGAGCTCGCTAGTTATCTGCCCGTAAAAGTCCCGTGAAAGTCGGTCCAACCGATTAGGATTAGGATTAGGATTAGAATATTGCAGATGAAGTCTTGAGTAACAAAATAAAATAGTCTAAGTTACTTCTTATAAGGTGAGTTATCTGCCAGTGAAAGCCCCGTGAAAATAAGTTCAAGCATTACGAATATTGCACTGCGGCCGAAGGCGAATAAAAAAAACGTAAATTACTTTTTATGAGGTCTGCTATCTACCAGTGAACACCCCGTGAAAATTGGTCCAACCATTTTGGAAATAGCAATGCGGACGAAGCCGCGGACAAATAAAGTACAATATGTCAACCGCTATAATTTCGGCTATCTGCCAGTAGGATTCCCGTTAAAATAGGTCCAGCCGTTTTGGAGATAACCCGGAACAAACAAACAAACAGACAAAATATAATAATATAAAAATATAGACAAAATATTAAACAAAAATTTTTGGTCATTTGTAGCCACATACATTCATCAAAAAGTTGTTATTTTAATTGTACATACACAAACTTTATTTTTATAATACGTAATAGATAACAAACTTTGAATAGGAAAACAAAATAAACTTTGAAAATGTTTGCGATAGAAACTTACCACGTTACCATGGCAACGTATATAATATTAACGCTAACGATATCTCTCAAAGGGAAAAAAGTGCCCGATTTTGAAACATTCTTCATTGGTGCTCCGCTCCTATTGATCTTTTCGTGATGATGTATAGCCTAAAGCCTTCCTCGATAAATGAGCTATCTAAAACCAAAGGGTTTTCTCAAATCGGACTGGTAGTTCCTGAGATCCTAGCGTTCAACCAAACAAACAAACTCTTCAGCTTTATATATTAGTATAGATACGTGATTTTTTAAAAACCGAAATCCGTATTAATCTATGCGGAACCTTAATACTCTCCAAGCTCAATTATTGTACCTCAGTTTATAGCCCTTGTCTATTGAGTAGATGTAAAGAACTTCTTCAACGAGTCCAAAATGCATGCGCCTGTTACTGCTATCGTATCCCACCGCGTGCTCATGTAACGCCATATCTAAATGACGCACATATTTTAAGAATGGAGGCACGTTATAAGTTATACTTCTCCAAACTATTCTTCGGAGTTGTAAAATCTGAACATCCGACATACCTGTACAACAAACTTGAGTGGTTAGGCCAACAAAGGAACGTCGGGAATCGTAGTAACTTAAGCTGTCTAAGAGTTCCTAAGCACAAAACCACTGCTTTTCGAGGTAGCTTCAGATACCAGGCCACAAAATGCTGGAACTATATTCCCCCACCCATCCGTAATGCCATATCCTTATTTGCTTTCAGCTCCAAGTTTAAAACTTTTCTACTTTCAATGCAAATAACTTAGGGGGCGTCCATAAATTACGTGAGGTGTTTTTTTTTTATTTTCTGCCCCTCCCTCCCCCCTGGTGAGATGTCGTGAGATTTTATTCAACCCCCTCCCCCAAACCCCCAATCTCACGTGAGATTTTTCAAAATGTGGATTTCTTACGTAAACGCGTTGGATTGTTATTGTAAAAAGAAAATGAAATTATTTTCTTTCGATCGAATTAGTGAATGATCTTAATCATATTACGATTACGCTTAATATTAAATCTTAAGCATGTACAATCTGGATTAAATGCACCAAAACAGTATTTTTTTTTGTTTCAATCAGAAAAAAATTGCGTGATATTTGCCGAAACTCCCCCTCTCTCCAACTTAAGATTAGATGAGATTTGACTCGACCCCCTCCCCCCCTTAAACATCTCACGTAATTTATGAACGCCCCCTTAGCCTGTTATTCTACGACTCTCTATTTTTATTTATATATATTTATGTATGTCTGTATTTATATATTCATTGTTACCTATTATTAATATATATGTGCTTATTATCTCATATTTCATATTAAACTTCTATTAATATTTTTTTTCCAAACTTATATAACTTCACTACACGAAACACTACATATAATTTAATATGCATTTGTTATGCACACATAACACTCTGGGTCCCGAGTGAAAATCAGCGCTGAAGGACTAACCTCGAATAGCACACACGCTGACTCGGGGCCCATTTGCCACACACACACTTAACCATCAATTTGTATTTCTATTTTTCATTGTTTATATGTATGTTTTTTCTTTTTTTATTTGTACGTGTTTTCATATTTACTTATGTGTGTTGCAAATAAATGTTTTTTTCCTTTATTCTTTTTTTTCAAATTCTTAGATACTTGATATAAGTATCGTTACAAATAATATGATAGCCAAAACTACAGAAATAATGAAAGTCGGCTCGCGTAACAAAATATAACAAAAGAATAAGCGAGATAAAAGAGAAATCAATTTGAAATTCATGGCCGCACAATAGCGAGTGCGGCGCGCGCGGGTCGAATGAGAAACACGCTCATTACGAGAACAGGCAACACTAAACGGCAGGAATCAACCAATTTATTGAATTTGTACCGCTCGAATGGCTGGTTTTTTGACACCACTAATAGAAGAGGGAAATTACTATTTAAACCAGTGCCTGTGACTTGGTTCGTTGATACACTACTGTAATATGTTGGTGGACGTCCATCACACTTTATATATCAATAATACAGAAATATTTATCTTTAGTATAAAAAAAAAGTTGAGACAGTCATAAGGACTGCCGACAGAAGTAAAAACTCAAAACGATGGAATAGCTGTGCACTCTTTTGATTTTTTTAAATAAATTATAGTGTGAATTATTTATTTTTCATAATTTGTATAATGAAATTATTAACATTAGTCTGGTTTTCACATCTACAGGTACACGGAGCAGTAATTACATGCATTCCTATGAAGTGTATTAACCAATCAAACAGATGAGCTGCAAAATATCAATATTACATGTACATAGGTCGTTATACCACGCGTCGCGTCGCCTAGTATTATGCAAGCCGAGCAAGGTTTTTTTTTCGCACTGATACGCTATTGACCTAGCAAGGTCTGAACAGCTTCACCGGACTACTAAGGTGAGCGCTGAAGGCACTCAGCCGATTTTATTTGACAACTAGTTCAAGGGTGCACGGCACACCTCGGCTTGGGCTGTTGCCTGATACATGCAATTCGCGACCTATCTGAGATAAGAGCTAACCTAAGCTAAGCTAACTATTCATGCATATATGAGTTGTTGAAACATATGTATACCTCAACAACTCTTATATATATTTCGTATCGGATAATTTTCTAAACTATTTCAGTTTGTTGAGGGAAAAAAATAAAACCCTTCCATCTTCATGTGTAAGCGTGTATGCGTGCACGTGTGTGGAGGTGATATGTATAATGTTGTCGCAGTGATGTAAGATTTTGTGTCACTGTATCGCGCGAGCAGCGCACTCGAGGGCTCCACGCCGACGGAACGGACCTAGGTTTAAGCCGCTGCCGAGGGGGGCCTAATCCGGTAAAAATAAAAAGATCGGTCTTTGGGATCCGAACCAACGTCTCCGTCGGTGTGCAAAACGCACATATTATATAGTACGCTGTAATTGCGCTACGGCGACATACCGTACAAGCGTAATACGCTCGGTCACGCTTATTAGCTGCCAAAAAATACCGCTCATCGCGCCTAAAGAAGGTTTCTCTTCAAAAATATATCTTTAAATATCTCATATTAATTACATATAGGAGTAATTAACTAAGTTACTGACATACCAACGCACGCCCTAAAATACTAATGAAAATCTGTGAAAGTGAAAATCTGCATGTTCATATCAATGTGTATTGGGGTGTTTGTTGTTTTTTTTTCATGTGACGTCGTCTAAGCTTTTAGTTTATGGTCTAAAAATACCACACAAAAAAACCTTTTAACCCTCCGATGAGTGAGAAGGTCCCCCCAAAGTTACTCTGAAATCCAAGAGTATTTTGTTGCGCATCTTTTAGAAAAAAAATCAAGCCGATCGGATCATTACTTTAGGAGTTATTGAGGTTTTAGTGAGAATAGTACGCGGACGTGTGAATAGGTCCGTATGGACCTTGTACTGAATTTCACTAATAAATGCATGTTTTTGGGCATCATTATATTTTTTTTATTGTTTCAACACATAATTTACTTGTTCTGAACACAAAGACCTAAACTCAAAGACATTAGGGATGATGATAAAAACAAAAAATTCTAAGATAAAATTCTAAGAACAAAAATACTAGGAACAAAAAATACTAAGAACAAAATACTAAGAACAAAAAATTCTAAGAACTGGTTTATTGCTAGTAGTATAAAATTAGAATATTGTGCCTTTCCTTGAAAGCAATAAAGTTTATGTCTTCGAATTTTTCTTCGAATTTTTTGTTTTTATCATCATCCCTAATGTCTTTGAGTTTAGGTCTTTGTGTTCAGAACAAGTAACAAGTTCAAAACAATAAAAACAAAAAAAAACAACAAAAAAAATTTTTTTATATGAAAAAAACATGATTTACAAAAAAGGTCCGTAGGGACCTTTTCACACGGCCGTGAAGTTCAGAACTGTCATTCATCGGAGGGTTAATATTCATAACTGCCCTTAAGATAGTACGTACATTCCCTATTTAAATTACATAGGATTTTGTAACTTTTTACAATTAATTTTCTTTTTCTTCGACTCAAAATCGAACGGTCTACAAAGAGCCCTGTAATCGTTTTTTGATTACTGCGCTCCTTCAAAAGTTATTTGAGGTCTAAGTTCGTAAGTAATTCGTGTAATTTTCAGTTTTTTTTTTTAACTTTCGCGAGACAGTTATTATGTTTCTGTTGAAATTATTAGTTTATTTCTAAAAATAAATTATGGTGGTGATATTAGGGTCGAAAATATTACTGTTTATCGTTTTTGTATATGTCTCCTTTTGGTACTCCATTTCTTTAGGCGCTACTGCATCAAATCAAGGCTATGATTTATCAAATATGTTTAACAAAATCGAAAGATTGATAAAAATATAGTTGATGCAGTTTTTGAAAAACTCCAGAATTACCCTTGGTATTTAAGTCCTGAGACAGTGATGTTCTCATTCTTTGGCAAAAATGTGAACTTCCAGTGTGAAGCGAAAAATGGTTAAAGCATTGGAATTGCAAACGCAATACGACCGGTAACGCTTACTAGTATACGCGAAATTATCAATATATCTCCTTCCAAAAATACCTCTGAACGCGCCTAAGAAGTTGTCACTTCAGAAAAGAATAATGAATACATTCACATCTTAAGCCTACACATATACGTACAGATGTACAAAGATCTATTCAAGTATGCAGTAATATATGATAGTAATAAAAAATGTACATAAAACAAAAAATACTGCGACAAAATAACATTGCATTTGCAAAATGTAAAAATTGAAGTTCCCAGAAGTAGGGCAAATACTATCCATAATTCATACAAAACGTTAACTAGAGTAAACATTCTGTTTTAAAACTACGATTCACTGGAAACCCACATACACGATATCTGGCTATAATATCAGTAGACTATAGCCATTATTATATGTCGAGCTTCGATAACATCTCTTTGGTAAAGCAATGGTCGAACGTAATGGCATTCCAACCGTAACAATAACGAGAGCATATATTTCATCTACTTTCTTACCCTTGTAAAAAAGCCTGTTGGCAGAGTTTATTAAACTTTGTTTTTATTCCCTGTAAGGGTTTTACCGAAATCTCGCCTGAAAAAATCAATAATGTAGTTTAAGAGGACAATCATAAACCCAAGATATACATGGTTATTAGTAATTCGATGTATTCCAGTTAAGGGGTGGCCTATCATCCCATATTGATCCCTAGATCAATGCTTGTGATAATTTCAACCCCACATACATTATGCATATTGAATCATTGTTCAGATATCATGTTTGTTAGCTTTCTTTAGAAAACAGTTACGTTTTTAAAATAATCTGCAAGTCAAGTTTCATAACGCATTTTTTTTTTGTTTTTAAGACTTTTTAGTGGAAAAAATATTGAAAGACTATCGTTTTTCGTGTCGCATTTTTAAATTTGAACCGATAATCATTGATTTGATATTTATTAATAACCAGTGTTTAATCGTTTTTATAAATCAGAAGAAAAAACGAGATTTGAATTGATACTTTTTTTTAAATAAATTTTTATGTTGCATTTTCGACTTATTATGAAAAAAGCTAAAAAAACATGTTAACTCAAAAAAACGTGTGTGTACTTATGTACACGCATTAAAAGTTATACTTCTTTGGCGTAACAGGATAAAAATCTTTTCAAAAATTTTATCTTTCGCCTTATTCTACGTTAGTAGAACAAACGTCACTAATAATAGAAAAAAGGTATTTAATACATTGAAAGTGTTAATACAAAGAAACAAAATATTGACTATAGCTAACTTCAGGGTGTCGGTTTTTCGTGACGGTGTGCGCGCGCATTGTAATAACTTCAGGGTGTAGGTTTTTCGTGACGGTGTGCGCGTGCATCGTAATAACTTCAGGGTGTAGGTTTTTCGTGACGGTGTGCGCGCGCATCGTAATAACTTCAGGGTGTAGATTTTTCGTGACGGTGTGCGCGCGCATCGTAATAACTTCAGGGTGTCTGTTTTTCGTGATGGTATGCGCGCGCATCGTAATAACTTCAGGGTGTAGGTTTTTCGTGACGGTGTGCGCGCGCATCGTAATAACTTCAGGGTGTAGGTTTTTCGTGACGGTGTGCGCGCGCATCGTAATAACTTCAGGGTGTAGGTTTTTCGTGACGGTGTGCGCGCGCATCGTAATAACTTCAGGGTGTAGGTTTTTTTGTATGTTGACTCTCATCATTTTTCCCTAACGCGCCAAAAGAAGTATAACTTCAAAAATACTTTGGAGATTAGTAGAAGGTTTAATTTAATTTTATAATTATTTACTTATAAATGTAATTATTTTAGATAAATATAAATAATAAAACCTTATTTCATATAATAATGTATTCCTAAAACATAGAATTGTAAGTGTACAAATTCTTAACCTAGTGTTAGTATTATAGTATTATTTGAGAGTTAACTTTAGTACATATTTATTTAATTAACTACCTATACGCCCCAACGTACATGTATTCCAGCCGAGGGGTTGACAAAGAGGCTATCCAACCTACAAGCAAATATGCTCAGGAAGCTATTATGACTACCTCTGAATCGCCTCAACATCGGAGCAGATCGCTAACGTATGATAGCCTGAAAGTCATGAAATCTAGCTTCAGCGAACCTACCCGATACACTACAGTAGCGTGGCAGTTTGAACAGCATCCTAAGCGTATATAGGCGCTGAGCTTTGTATGTTTTTGTGTATGCCTAGTTTGGCAGTATGACCTAAAAAGTGTTAGTTATAATAGCGTCGTGCAAACTTACGTGTAAGCATATTTATACTAATATTATGAAGCTGGAGGGTTTGTTTGTTTGGTTGAACGCGCTTATCGCAGGAACTACTGGTCCGATTTGAAAAATTCTTTCAGTTATAGATAGGGCGTTAATACATATAGGAGCGGAGATATATTCAAAATCGTATTTTTTTCTAGCCTTCGCTGAGTGTTAACCTTAACCCAAAGTAACTATTCCACACGGACGAAGTCGCGAGAACAGTTACTTACACATATAATTGAAATTTGACAAAATATTTAATTATTATCTAGTGTTGACCACTAGTAGATATAACAGCATATTCTAAAATTGCTTCGCATTTCCTAACAGGTATTAAAACGTAGGCGCTGCTTAAAAGTCATAATTAATTAAAAAATTAATAAGAACCTGTTTAGACTGAGTAAAATTGTAAATTACTGCGGAAAGTTAAAGGCGCTTTTTAAAGTTACGTAACTTGAAAGCCACTAATTAAACTCACTACACACCTTGGACTTAGTCTTAACCTAAAGTTTAATAATGAATATTTTAAAAGTGAGCCAAGTTAACTAATTGCTTGCGAGGTTTTATACTTAGATTGGTTGTTTAAGTACATAGGTCTGATTCCATTTAGGGATAAAATTTTGTGAGGTGGCAAGACATGGTTGTTTTTCTCCGAATAAATTGTGATGCGTGGCATTAGAGTGATGGACGTACGACCAAACCTTAAATTACTAAGTACATCTCTACGAAACAATACCAAAATGTAATTAATTATACATTTCTCAAGTACTCCTCCGTAATAAGATTAAGTCTTTATCATGTCTAGAAGGAAATCTAGATCGCTCACTAATTGGTCCGTTTCTAATTAGAGATATTTCTTAGAAAAGGCCCCTCGTCTAGATATAGAAGAAAAACAATTTTATACAAACAATTATTCTAACTATAAATAAATTAGGAATGATTCACACAGTACCGTTCGAAGCACCTTTTTTTCATAAATTTTTAACTTTAAGTTTCCATTAAATATACTCAGTACTAATTTACGATACAAGTATTGCGTTTTTTTTATTTCCATTTTTTTTATGTGACATATCTATTGCGGTGGGTCAGGCTGACTGATCGCATGCCGACGCGTTGCTACGGCATGCGTCGCCACGCTAATTGATATGAGACATCCTTAGCGACGGGTCAAACCGACTGTTGGTTTAGCGATACGCTATATGATTTTGAATTGTTGTTTATAAGGAACATAAATCTTTATATATATTTCTTCTGTAGGTGTATATGTCACTGAACTCCTCCTAAAGGGCTGGACCGATTTTGCTGAAATTTTGTGTGCATGTTCAAGTGGATCCGAGAATGGTTTAGATTCATAATTGGACCGGGAAGGTGGCGCTGCGGTTGAATTTTAGATTTTTTTTTGTTATCAAGGCAGGACAACGTCCGCCGGGACCGCTAGTGTAAGTATAAATAAATATACAGTCATCATTTTCTTTAAAACACTCTTAATATTTTATTTAAATGCCATATTTATATCCTATATATAAACTATCCTTTTATACAAAATTTCTGTACAAAATTGTTTCGATGTTTTACATTTGCCACACGTCCCGCGACGGCTCACAATTTTTTTATATTACCTTCACCATCATCATCTCAGCCTATAGACGTCCACTGCTGGATATAGAGCTCACCAAACGTGCACCACAGCATGTACCTCTGTACCTCCTGTAACCAACGGCTCCCTGCAACCTTAATAACGTTTTGGTCCACCTGGGGGGCTATCCTACGCTGCGCTCTCTGGTACGTTGTCGCCACTTTAGTACTTTTTTGTTGCATCGGCCATTAGTCCTTCGAGTTATATGCCCTGCCCGTTGTCACTTCAGCTGTGATATTTGCTGAGCTATAGCGGCTGTATTAGTTCTCTTTCGGATCTCTTCATTTGATCACGAAGAGATACCCGAAGGATACTTCTTTCCATCGCTCACTGAGAAACTTTGAGCTTTCTTATGAGGCCCCATAGCGGCCACGTCTACGTGCCGTAGGTCATCACTGGCAACATGTATTGCTTGAAGACTTTTATTTTCAAGTATGGAAGTATGTACTATAAGAAAAGTGTAAGGCCATCGTATTGAGATAGGAAGCGTAATAGAACACAAGAAGACTATGCCTGTTTAAAAATGCTTTTCATAGGCGTACTTTTTCGATACATTAACGTATCTTCTCTTGCGACAACGTATAGACTTCATTTCATGGTAATCAGTTCATGGGCAAAAAGTACCTTGATTTAAATTCTTCGAACTATACTCGACATAGTACAGTTCGTAGAAAGAAATAGGGTTTAATTAGTAGATTTGCAATCATTGGTGTTGCTCGCGTGGATCTTAGTGGCTCTTTATATACCATTTCTAGGTGATAAAGCCACGCTGAAACTATTATCGGTTTTAGCATGAATGGGTCGGCTCGTCCGGGGTAGTACCACCCTCTCACAGAAAACTGTCGTGGAGTAACAGCGCTTGCATTGTTGCGTTTCGTTTGGTTAGCCCCCTCTCCCGTACCCCACTCCCCTACCCTTTCCCCCCGCCCCACTCCCCTCCCCATTCCCGCTGCCCCACTCCCTCCCCATTCCCCCCTCCCAGGTAAACACAAACACAGGCCGGCAACGCACTTGCGACTCCCCTGGTGTTGCTAGTGTCTATGGACGGTGGTGATCACTTACCATCAGGTGACCCGCCTGCTCGTTTGCCGCCTATAATATATAAAAAAGCCAATTTTACGTAGCTCTCTCACGTATTAGTACAATAAACAATCTATATGTTCATATTATAAACACTTAAAACGTTTTATACAAATATGCATACAAAGTCTATTACTAGTTTCAGATTTAACTCTTTCAAGTACAAATCAAACCAATGAAATCATATGATTTTGTTACGAACAGACACAGTAGCTAATCATTTCTGCGTAATTGATAAAATCCTAACTAA
The DNA here is from genome assembly GCA_036509395.1 of Antheraea yamamai. Classification (NCBI taxonomy): domain Eukaryota; kingdom Metazoa; phylum Arthropoda; class Insecta; order Lepidoptera; family Saturniidae; genus Antheraea; species Antheraea yamamai. The sequence continues at coordinate 8,174,428 of AP028451.1, forward strand.
TATTATAAATGCGAAACGTTTGTTTGTTAAGTTTTGCGACTTAACTACTTAACCCATCATCATAAAATTTTGCAGACATGTTGTCAAGGATACAAAAAAGACATAGGATACCTTTAATCTAAAAAAAATGTGATGTTCCTGATGTATAGGTCAAAACTAGGTTAACGCGCGCGAAGCAGAAACTAGTGTATTAATAAACCAATTGTACCCGCGACTTCATCCGCGTGGAACTTTATGTAAAAAAACAGTTGATGGGGCTGATGGGACCGTGTAAATAGGCCCCACCAGGATATGCGGTAAAATAAATAGGAAGCGTGGGAGCGGTTGGTGTTAGCCTTGCCTATAAATAAATAAAATAACAAGAACCCCAAATAAAAGCGTGGACTGACCTGCAACTCAGCACCTCGTATGGAGCAGAAGCGTTCCAGGAAATGTGCGGTGTCTGCGGATTATTCTACAGACGAGCGGGTGCAGCGGTGCCGATGATGTGAGATATTATATAACTTAGAAGTCACAGGAAAAAAAAAACTTAAAACGATAAAACACAATGTTTCGACGGCGGCGATATGGAGCGAACTGTCATGAAAAAACAAATCGGTGCGGTGCGTGAAATTTTCAATTTGTTCCATTATTCTTCTCATTTAAATTATTTTCCTTTTTCAATAATTTTGACGGCCAGGAAGGTCCTTTTCAGCTCCTGCATGCTCCGTACTCGATCAATGAGGTACAGACCAGAAACACATATCATTATTTGGAGCGCAACTATTAAATTTATTTATAAGAGGCCAACCAACAGTGATCAATAAAGCCATCTGAATGTATTAAGTTCATTTACTTTTCTCTCGTACTTAAGTCGCGTCGTCATTAAAATTACAACAACTTTTGATAGACCACACTGATTTTAATGAAACGAAGACTAAATGTAGTAACGTAAAGTATTATGGCTTTATGATTTTCTTGAGGGTTTTACCATGAACGCAGTATTTTAGCAGTGATGCGTATCCAAAGTAACATACATGTAAAATTCTAAAAATCTTTGAAATGTATTTTATTATTTGTTCCTTCAAATGTTTTTTTACAAAAATTTAAAACGTACAACTACATTAGATTTACATTCTTATTATATGTATAGAAGGTAGATTATTTATTATAAATTTCCGTAAAGTATCACGTTCATCTATTAAATAACACGCGAAAAAGGTAATATACAACATGGTATTATAATTAACTTTCGAAGCATGTTACGAATACGTAACGTAATGCGATCGAACAATTAAAGTGCGGGTAAGCGTGAAATTCATACTGAAAATTTTCACCGCACCGATTTTTTCGCTTAATACCGTGACATATGAAAAGGGTATACGAACTACGGAATTAAAACATACTTCAGATAATTTATGTATAAAGTCGATGTGTCTTCGGCGAAGATCCTTTGCTCTATATATATTGTTGATAGATAACCGGTTTGAATCCAAATTATATTAAAAAAAAAGTCCAGGGAGTCGTAAATACTGCCGACAGAAGTGGAAACTCAAAATAATGGAATAAATGTCTTCTCTTTTGAATTGTCATATTAATTGTAGTGTGAGTGACAATATTTAAATTTCAGAATTAGTTTATTGAAATTATCAACATTCGTGTGGTTTTCATATCTATTGGCACTCAGAGCAATAGTTATATACATTTTTATAAAGTCTATTAATCAATCAAACGCATGATGAACTGCAAAATATCAATATTACATGTACACAGGGCCTTATACTACAAATCTCCTGCCAAAAATACCGCTCAACGCACCTAAAGACGTTCAATAACTTTGTGGAATTCATTTCTAGAGAACATTGTAATTCAACATTTTTCAACAAAAGTACATTGTTTTAATTCATTAGTTTTATCTTGAAAAATAGCAGTATGTCCACGGGAGAATCCAATTCATAAAGCACCTCACAAATAATATTATCACTAAATCCTATAAAACAAAGTCCTCCACCCCGTCTATCTGTTCACGATAGACTCCAAAACTACTTAGCGGATTTTCATGAGGTTTTCATTAATAGATAGAGTGGTTCACGAGGAAGATTTAAGTATATCATTTATCAAGATTTTGTGTAAATTAATTTAAATATGACGATAAATGTTGGAAGTGTCGAAAAAATGTCAAGCCGCCTGGGAGCTGTCGTTGAAAACACTGCCTAAGCCCTTTGAGATATAACAAAACAATTGATATAATAAATAACGCAGACGATGTCGTGGAAATCACCTAGTGAATCACATATAACACTGGAATCTAAAAGCGACATGACAGAGTGTATGTAATGTTACAAAGTAATGTAGAGTCAGCCGGTTGGTCAGGGAAACCAATAACACTCTGTGGTCACTGTGACTATTTATCTGGGCAGAGCTTCGCCTTACAATAACCTCCACATAGGAATGCGTGCAGATCAACGACATCTTGCCCTTTATATGCCGAACTCCAACCAATGACGTCTCACACCAGGGTGAATAATGAACAGCTGATAACTTCAACCAATAACGTTTGACATTGTTATTCTGCTGGTCATTTCGTTGTCTGTTATTTTTATCGACAATGACAATGCTTAATGTGTGTTATCGCAACGTGAGAAGAAGCTAGTATTATACGATTACCAATAGGTGTGAAGGGGAGAAAACGTTTCTCATAGTCAAAGTAACAATACGAACTAGGAAAGTACACTGAATTATTGTACTATTGTCACAACTATGATAAAAATCCGTAAATTACCAAGCAGTAGAATCCATACTTCCATAGCTTGTCTTATGGTATGGATGTTCATATGCGCCTTCTTAGAGCCTACATAGAATAAAACATTATTGTTTTTGATTGAAAATAGTTAATATAGAAAAATAACCATTATTGCTACTTATATCCCAAACCTATTTTATGCACTATGTGTCGTCATAGAAGTTATGACTAATATGTTAAAGTAGAAATAAAACAAAGTGTGTTACATTTGTCACTGGGAAAATATATAGGTTGTGACACATACGGCTTTGCATTTTGTTACCTCGAGCCGTTTCCTCGTCCGATACAATAGCGACCCACATTTCGGAAGTTACTAGAATATCTGACGTAACGTGTAGACGCCGTGGAGTCTGCAGTCGCGGGGTCAACATACAGATAAACGTGCGATCTCAGTTGTTTGTTGGCTATGACCAATGATATAGGAATGATCGTATGAGGTATTACCGCTTGTATTCAAATGTTTGCATTCATTTTTCTCAACTTTTTAACTGCAATAACCGACTGAAAAAGTCAAGTTATTGGTCTGTTTTTTTTTTTGTAAGATAAAAACAATCTAATAACACGAAGACATTACTTACTTGATAAAATGACTCAATTATATATAACCTGTGTTTATTATGATTCTTATTGTGTCCACACAAATTATAATATATTCGCTTAAATTATATCCGAGTCATACAATTCTAACAAAAAATATAACAAAATAAAGATTTAACTGACTATAACCAAGCATTCAAAATAAAGTTATCAAAAAAATAAAAATAAAAATACTGGCACAAATTATAAACGAAATTCAATAGGAATATAATTTTTAAACAAAAATACACCACGAAATATTTTTAATTGCTTGATAATCATAATTGCTATATGTAGTCACTCAAAATATCAATTTAATTAGAAGGCATAATGTATAACCCAAAATTAGTATGCGCTCTTCATTAAATCTTACTAGGGCAAGCAAAATCTAGGTTATAGTAACCAAATACTCTTTGTAAGTGGTAGAGCTACGCTGAAGCTATTAATAGTTTCAGCATGAATGGGTCAGCACGTCCGGGGTAGTACCACCCTCTCACAGAAAACCGACGTGAAGTAACAGTGTTTGCATTGTTGCCTTTCGTTCGGTCAGTGAGAGGGCCGGAGGCCTACCTCCCCTTCACTTCCCCGTTCCCATACTCCCCCTCGCCCCTAAGACAGGTTGGCAACGCACTTGCGACTCCCCTAGTGTTGCAAGTGTCTATGGACGGTGGTGATCACTTAACATCAGGTGACCCACCTGTCCGTTTACCTCTTATGATATAGAAAACTACTCTTCTCAAAATATTAAGTGAAGCATTTCGATTTGTTTCTTTTCTTCAAGTTAAGACATTTCGCTCCAGTGTTTTTAATTACATCTTTGTACTATTAGTTAACACCTGTAATCCTTCTTTTTTTTATACCACGACGGTAGCAAGCAAGCATGCGGGCCGCCTGATGTAAAGCGGTCACCGCAGTCATGGACGCTTGTAACATCATAACGCCCCTTGAAGCACTCCATACTGTAATCCCCAGGAAAAACTTCAGCAGGAAGCTCATTCCACAACCGGATCGTTCGTAGAAGGAAACCCCTCTGGAACCGGACCGTCCGAGACCATTTCGGTTCCAATGTGTGGGGACGAATTCCCTGCCGATGACGATTGATTTGATTCTAACTTCTGATTTTGATTCTTCTATTGATTTAAGGTTACTTCTATAAAATATTATCATTACTTTTTATCCCTTATGGAAGATTTTAATGACACCTTGTCACCTTACTCTAAAAAGTTCTTTATTTGCATTATAACCCTCGTCAAAATGTTTTCAACCATTTCGAAAATTAGCGTAGAGTCGCATGAATCAGAAAATGATATCCTTACTCAATGACAGGACATCTGTTCTACTATTTGATATTCCTTGTAGCTATAAAGACATTCTTTATTCACTACATATTATAAAACAAAGTCCTCCACCGCGTCTGTCTGTCTGTCTGTTCGCGATAAGCTCAGAATCTACTGAGCAAATTTACATGCGATTCATTGGTAGATAAGTTGATTCACGAAGAAGATTTAGGTATATAATTAGTCAAGATTTTTTATAAATTGGTTGAAATTAAATGTTGCAAGTGTCGTAAAAAGTCAAGCCGTCTGGGAACTTTCCTCGAAAATGCTGCCTAATCCCTTTGAGATAGAACAAAACAATTGAGATGTTAAACGACGTAGACAAAGTCGCGGGAATCAACTAGTTTACAATAAAAGTAGAAATCACTAGCAAGCCCATAAGTGAAATTATGAGGTTTTTGGATGAACTGTTTATTATTTATAATTTACAGAATTAATCACTCTTGGTTTAGAAATTTTGCCATCTTGGAACACATTGTAGCTTAATTTCAGGTGAAGTTGATAATTTGTCAACAATTAGTATCCATCGTTGTGTTCTCTTAGAACACGTCCTATCAAATGTCGATCGTCAAACGTCATCAATACAGCTTCACCGGACTACTAAGGCGAGCGCTGAAGGCACTCAGCCGATTTTATTTGACAACTAGGTCAAGGGTGCACGGCACACCTCGGCTTGGGCTGTTACCTGATACATGCAATTCGCGACCTATCTGAGCTAAGCTAACTATTCATACATATATGAGTTGTTGAAACATATATGTGTACCAAGCATACATACCTCAACAACTCTTATATATACTTCGTATCAGAACAAATAAATGACATTCGAGTATCTGTTTGCAATATCAAAATAATAGCTATATACTGAGTGAAAATGAATACATGGTACTTATAACAAAAAAACAAGTTTTAAAATTGTGTGTGTATCTATTCTACTTGATCAGGCTAATCTCCAAAACGGTTGGACCGATTTTGACAGGACTTGCATTAGCAGATAGGTGATGTTATAAGAAGTGACTTAAGCTATTCTTTTTTTGGGTGAAATATGGTTCCTCGCAAATATAATAAACTAAAGAAGCAGTGTCTAGAACTGCGCACGTCTCACACACGTTTACACCATACAATTGTTAAATTTCACGTGGTCGTAGTCGCCGGTAACAACTAGTATCGTGATACATTTAGTTGCAATTATATTACAAATTACAGATTAGTTATTATTTAATGAACATGTAAACTGTAACATATTAATTATTAATAATTGAGACCTCTAGCTTACATCATCCAGAGGGAATAAGTGCAGACTATTTGCGTGCTCAGCGTCTAGTGGTAATGCTGGATATCATTCGAGTGGTTCATAAAGGAGACACACGGTTACACTCAACCTCTAGCAAATTAATTTTCAACAATATTGTGTTGTTACATTCCCAAAATAAACGAAATCCATTTTTAGCCGTTTCTAATATTTTACGTTATTTTTCAAGATCTTTGAATTTTCTACATGTAAAATATATAGATAAAAAAAAAACTAAATAACTTATGAACGGTAAGATTTAAACTTCGTTCTCGGTGTATAAAAACTGGAAATGTTAATAAAAATAAACTTTGTTATATCAGCGCTTAAAATTCAATTTCGCTCATTTTTGAAATGTTATGACTCAGTTCTTACCTAATACTCGTGAGTATCATTGTATTATGTCATGAAAATTATAAATTTTATATAAATTATTTGTGGTTAATTTTTTATATCATAATTTTGTTATTATAGATTTGTATCTTAGTTCTTTAGTGTCCAACCCTGAATTAATTATATGAATTATATTATTAAATACTCAGTATCGGGGTATGTTTTCATTGAAATACAATCTATATCTACTATTCTATACATATAATAAGAATGTAAATCTAACGTGTCTGTACTTATTTGATTTTCGTGAAAAAAAATTGTTGCAGGTGTCAAGGAATAAGTAATAAAATACATTTCAATCATTTTTAGAAATGTCTGTCTGTATTTCTGTCTGTTTGTATGAACACGCATCACTGCTAGAGTACTGGGTTCACAATAAAACCTCATCACAAATCATAAAGCATATCCTCGGTAGTAACTTAGTCTTTGTTTCATTAAAATCGGTCCACTCTATCAAAAGTTATTGTAATTTGAATGACGGCTCGAGTTAAGTACGAGAGAAGAGTAGGAGGGTTTGTTTGGTTGAAAGGCCTAAACTACTGTTCCGATTAGAAAAAAATATTTCAGTGTTAGATGGCTGATTTATCGAGGAAGGTTATAGGCTATATTCATCACGCTAAAACTAACAGAAGCGGAGCACCAATAAAAAATGTTTCGAAATTGTGTCTTTTTCCTTTTGAAAGCTTCCGAAGCGTGTTTGTGTTAGCCCAAAGTAACTACTCCACACGGACGAAGTAACGGGCAGAAGCTAGTAATATATATCTAGATAATAAACTCACATAAATACATATATTCAAATTTATTATAAAAGCATTCATATAAAATTGTACTGCATAAAATGGAATCTATAATATTACAAGCAATCAACGCCCGTTTGTAACTTAATTCATTAAAATGCAAAACAAATTTCATTAAACCCGTTTAATACACAAATAAAATAACACGACTACATTAAAAAAGTTTTACAGTCATTTCGAGATGTAAACAGATGTCATAAAAATATATCGTTTAATTCTTTTCTCTTGTTTTTGTTTTTAATTTTCGTGTATTAAGTTATAATTGAATTACTCTTTCTCTTCATTTTTAAAGCTTTCGAAGATTATGAGTTATTATTCATATTATAAGATATATTGGATACACAGATTATTATTGGTATTTAGACATACTAAAACATTTCATTTGATAGACATTGTAAATTGTTATTAGAACAATAAATAACAATGTATTGTATTATTCCTATGCGAGATACAATAATAATGCCGTGCCGTGTGGTGCCGGCAGAGTAGAATAGCACCACCCCATATCTTCCCGTGGGTATCGTAAAAGGCGATAAAGGGAGTGTGAGGTAGTACTGACCCCTTGTACTTTCTCACTGTAATACTGTACCATCCGTCTGAGTCTTTCTCTGGTCGTAACGGTCCCCGTTCCACTGGGTCCAGAAGAACAAGGACGAGTATGTGCACCTGTGTCTTGCACGTACACTTGTGCACCTTAATATATCCTGCGCATATGACCGCTTCTTCTACAATAATAATAATAAATTTTAATGTTTCAAATCAATGCGTACGTAATTTACAGTAATGTTGGTATCTGCACTGGTTACAAACTCTAACACAAATATCACAATTTCTTATAATGGGTATTATAACAACAATGATTTAAACATCTCTAATAAATAAAAAAGTGCGTCTGTACTTATGTACACTCGTTAGAAGTTATACTTCTTTGGCGTAACAAGATAAAAATCTTTTCAAAAATTTTATCTTTCGCCTTATTCCACGTTTGTAGAAAAAACGACACTAACAATAGATAAAAGGTATTTAATACATTGAAAGTTTTAATACAAAGAAATACAAATAACAAATACAAAGAAACAAAATGTTCACTATAGCTAACTTCAGGGTGTCGGTTTTTCGTGACGGTGTGCGCGCGCATCGTAATAACTTCAGGGTGTCGGTTTTTCGTGACGGTGTGCGCGCGCATCGTAATAACTTCAGGGTGTCGGTTTTTCGTGACGGTGTGCGCGCGCATCGTAAAAATTTACTCTTATCATTTTTCCCTAACACGCTAAAAGATGTATAACTTCAAAAAATAACACGCGGTTAAACTCCAAATGAGTGAGATTTTTAATAATAATAAGTGGATTGTGTTTTAATTTGAAAATGAGATTTTTATCCTATGATTGTATTGATTAATCCCCAATATCTTAATTGCTTTTGTATAAGAGCAATCCTTCCAGTGCCTTCAAAACGACAAGCAAACCAACCATTAAATCGTAATTTTGCTGTTGATTCTCTTTGTTTCGTTATTATTATTGCTAATAGCAATAGCCGGCAGGTGTTATCACTATGTGTGAAGGAGCCAACAATATATTTGAAAGAGAGTACTCACACAGAAAACCACATTTCCATAAGCTTATATTATAGTAGCTTTTGCTCTGGTGTCGCTCACTTTAACATTAATCTGACCTATCCTAGGAAACAATATTTTTTTCTGGTTCTCCTATTCTCTAATCCTGACAGTGTGTATGCAATCTCATGACGATCTGTTAAGTAGTTAAGGCGTAACAAACAAACAAACTCATATCCATAATATTAGTTAGGACTGTTTTATATCGTACTAGCTGTGCCCGGAGTTCTTTCGTGTAGAACTTAATACAAAAAAAAACAGTCTTTACTGTGTCTTAGATATTATTTATAGATTATATAAAATCCTGCTTTCATAAGACATTGATTTTTACTTATGATTTTGATACATTCTTCATTGATGCTCCACTCCCATTGGACTTAGCGTGATAATATGGCGCCAATAGCGTTCCTCGATAAATGAGCTATCTAGCACTGAAATAATTTTTCAAATTAAACTAGTAGTTCCTAAGATTAACTCATTCAAGTAATTGTGTGTGTAGTAATTGTGATTGGCCAAGGTGAACGGAAGTTGAGAGAGAGAGTTACGTTAAGTATTATCAATGAAAGCACATGACAAATTTAAACATTTGTAGAAAACTAATATATGTATATACATAAATATATTATACCTATCGTGTGGTCTACAGCACACTGATTTTATTTTTATTGCTACAAGCTGTTCGTTCGGCGGAGCAGTGTGTAACCAACACTTAGTACAATCTCGCGTTCACCCCATAGGAATTTGTCGGTGACACTCGCGCAGCTGGTTCAGCGGCCACTCCGCAATCCACTGAGAAAAATAAAATTAATTTGTGTGGAAAATTGCGACGATCTTATAAACCACAGTTTAAATTTCTACTTTACTGTCTTTGAGCGCTTCTTTTGAAAGCAACTGTTTATGCATATTTAAAACATACAAATTTATGCAATAATAATTGTTATTCCCGACTTCGTTTAGATGAAAATCGTTTTATTATTTATTGGTTGGGAACAAAGTATTGTTTCGGAATTAGTAGTAGTTTTTGTTTATATTTTTATTTGTAAATAGCTGCGCCCGCAAATTCGTCGTAAGGAACCTAATGTAAAAAAAAAATAGTGTGTGGAGTCCCTCCGCGCGGAAGAAGTGAAACTTCGTAATGTGGAAATGAAAATAGGAAGGGGTAGATTGATTTTTAGTGAAATCATATTGTTTCTTTAAGACAAACTTTATTAACATTGCTTACAATTCACAATTGATCGCATCTTTTAATTATCATTTTCGAGTGGAGAAATATCCAAATCTATAACATTTACAATGGGATTATGATAACTAAAGTAAGATACGAAATGTTTGATTATTTTTCTCGCTCTGTGTCTTTCTATCCCCCTCCCCAGGAGCGTTAAACGTTTAACGCAACCTTGTTGGAAGTCGCATTAGAAGTTTCACTTCGAAAACTGTGAGTAATAAAATCATCTGAATATATTAATTCCATTTACTTATCTACTTTTCTCTCGTACTTAAGTCGCGTCGTCATTAAAATTAGAATAACTTTTTATAGAATGAACCGATTTTAATGAAGCCAAGAGTAAATGTTACTCAAGGCTAACTAAATATTACTTTAGAATTTTCTTGGTGAGGTTTTATCGTGAACGCAGTACTTTACCAGTGATGCGTGTTCAAACAAACAGTCAGACATTTCTAAATATTGTTGAAATGTATTTTATAGTTATTCAAAGACACCTGCAACAATTTTTTTTACAGAAAACTAACAAGTACACACACGTTAAATTTACATTCTTATTATATGTATAGACTAGCTGACCCGGCAACGCGTTGTTGCGGCTCAGTTATTGAAAAAGAAATTCAAAATTAAAACGTGGCGCCATCTATGAGGTATCTATAACAGTCGGTACTACAGTTTTTTGTCACCAAACCAATCTAAAGCGCCATCTGTTAGAGACGGATGAAACTTACAATTAATAACAATAATGCACATTGATAATAAGTTATTAACTTTTTGATCGTAATTAAAAAATATTAAGGTCATCAATCGAAATATAAATTATCTTATCTATCAAGTTGGACCTTTTTAAACACTAGCTGTGCCCGCGACTTCATCCACGTGGAACCTGATGTACAAAATAATGGCTAATAAAGTCATTTGAACATATTTAGTCCATTTTCTTATCTCTTTATTACTTTTCTCTCGTACTTAAGTCGCGTCGCCATTAAAATAACTTTTGATAGAGTGGACCGATTTTAATGAAACAAAGACTAAGTTACTCCTGAGGATATGCTTTATGATGTCCTTTTATTGTGAGGGTTTATTGTGAACCCAGTACTTTAGCAGTGATGCGTGTTCATACAAACAGATAGATAGACAGACAGACAGACATTTCTAAAAATGATTGAAATGTATTCTATTACTTATTTCTAGACACCTGCAACATTTTTTTCTACGAAAATCAAAAAGTGCAGACACGTTAGATTTACATTCTTATTATATGTATAGATTAGCTGCCAGCCTCGACTTTGAACTAATGTGATAACTTAGAAAATTACACCAAAGTTTTTACTATGAAGAGTTTACAGTACGACTATGTAATAAAATAAAATATTATTAACTGAAGAAATGTCTTCTGTCTCACTCACTTACTTCCTCGTATGGGTTTTATAACTCAAATTTTTCGCTTTTCTATATTTTTTTAAATATTTACTTTCATATTTTTTTTTTACTAGTGGCGGCAAACGAACATACGGATCACCTGATGGTAAGTTATCACCGCTGCCCATGGACACAGATGCGTTGCCGGCCCCTGAGAAAGGAGTAGGTTCGTTTCTTGAATATTGGTAATTTGTAATGGTCCAGAAACGCTGCCGCTGGGAGTTCATTCCAGAGAACAGACGTACGCGGAAAAAACGAACATGAGAACCGCACAGTGGACGACTTCCAACCATCGAGATGACATTGAGTGTGTTTCAGTCCGTGACGAGTCGTTCTATAACGGAACTCAGCAGCAGGTATCAGTCTGAACAGCTCATCAGAGCACTCTCCGTGGTAAATCTTAATAATATAAACCTTATCCTGATAATGACAAACAACGAATATAAAGAATTAACTAAATAAGTGCAGCTGTTTTGAAATGCGCTTAAAAACTTAACCGATTTAAAAAATTCTTTCACCTATAAGAAGCTATAACATCGGCGAGTAACATGGGCTGTGTATTTTATATTCAAAATCTACATTAACGTAAGTAAATCTATATATTTGATATATACATTTGCCATATAAATCGTATACTGAAAATGATATATCCGTCTTATTTCTTTCTATACCAAAATAATCTGAAGCCATCTCTTTGTTTATCCCGGATACACATTGGGTAAAATAAACAGATTATTTTATGATATTTGAGATACATCCAGGAAGAATTGTTGAAGCATTATTTACGCGGAACAATTAACTCATATTTCCAGCACGCATAAATGTTCTTCTGTGTTAATGAATTTAAAGTAGTTAACGTGCTCAATATTTTGCTAATTTATAGATTAATTTATTTGCTCCGTTAACGTCTAAAATTACGATTTTTTCTGAAATTCCTCGATGCCCGTGCTTATTTTTATCACGAGTCTAACCTTTTTTCTATTTATTTGGCAAACCTATTATAAATACCCACGGGGAAGCAAGAGGGTTATGTGAGACTCCTATTCAACAAAACCTTCGAGGTCTACCTTTTACCGCTATAAAGAAACGAAGCTGAATCGCGTCCATCATGCGTGCATTGCGTCGTCTAGTCTAGTTTGCCTGTCCTGCCTAGTCTGGTGCTAGATCCCCTGCGCTGAATAGAGACAACTGGTACAATCCAAATTGCCTCTCAAAGGGCTAAAGTGGTACAATGGGACATGGATGTCCTGGACCCATCATCTTAGTTTACCTAAGGTGGAGGAATAAGATGGACATAGCATCCACTCCAAGAGGACTGCTTACAGGAATTTCTCTGCAACCCATCTCCGCTATATCTACCTGCGCCACCATATTCTTGCATAGCGTTTACCACACTCAATAGTAAGAGGTGCATACCCATCACCGCGATCAGAGCGTAATGCTGCCCCTCCGACGCAGCATACTCTTCCAAAGTGTTCTTCACAAGCTCTTTTTTAAATGTGGGGAAATCCTACACAAGACACTCACGTCCCGGGGGAAAGTGTGGGTAGTATCTCAGTCTTATCGACTTAAACCCCACGCGCTAATGAGGGTCATGGGATTGCATGAGCAGGTACTACGACGCCCCGGCGAGACCCAGCGAGTACGTCAATTCGCCTGCCGATGGAGTTAGTCCGGTCGACCTAAATCTCTATCCATCTGTCAAACTAGTGGAAAGTCAGAGCCCCGCAACTTTCCTTCATGATCTGGACTGACACTGAGCGAATCACCTACCTACCTATTTACGTACCCCATTCGCACCTCACCCATATTTTTACCGTGGCTTTCTCCACACCATTTGTAACTTTTTTAGTTTTCTACTTATCTCTCTTTCAAGTCCAACTTTACTTAGTATGTTGCCAGTGAGACACACTATATATCTTCTATACATCATTACATATAATAAGAATGTAAATCTAACATGTCTGTACTTTTTAGACTTTCGTGAAAAAAATTGTTGCAGGAGTCTAGAAATAAGTAATAGAATACATTTCAATCATTTTTAGGAACGTCTGTCTTTCTGTCTGTTTGTATGAACACGCATTACTGCTAAAGTATGGATTCACAATAAACCCTCAGCATCGTAAAGCATATCCTCGGGAGTAACTTAGTTTTTGTTTCGTTAAAATCGGTTCACTCTATCAAAAGTTATTGTAGTTTTAATGATGACGTGGAGTAAGTACGAGAGAAAAGTAGACTGGTAAATGGACTTAATACATTCAGATGACTTTATTAATCACTGTTTTTTACATAACGTTCCACGGAGACGAAATGGCGGACACAATGTAATTTGAAACTCACTGATATATGCCCACACTATCGAAATGAGAAATAAAACAATAATTAATATTTTGAAGGATACAAAATGGGTCATCAATTTCATATAATAAAAAATTGGTAATAATAATTACTTATTTTAGTATTAATCGAGCCAGTTTATAATCAGAAACAAAAGTTATTTTAAAAGGTATGCATGTGATATTGAATGTTAATTGACATACGTTATATCATCATAAGTGCATATTTGAAACAAAATATGTCAAATATATATCAAAATACAATAGAATAGGGTAATTGTAAAATTAATAATAAATTATATTTATTTTTAATTTTTGAAGTTATACTTCTAATGATGAGAGTAAATTTTTACGATGCGCGCGCACACCGTCACGAAGAACCGACACCCTGAAGTTATTACGATGCGGCGCACACCGTCACGAAAAACCGACACCCTGAAGTTAGCTATAGTCAACATTTTGTTTCTTTGTATTTGTTGTTTGTATTTCTTTGTATTAAAACTTTCAATGTATTAAATATCTTTTTTCTATTGTTAGTGTCGTTTTTTCTACAAACGTACAATAAGGCGAAACATAAAATTTTTATAAAGATTTTTATCTTGTTACGCCAAAGAAGTGTAACTTCTAACGCGTGTACATAAGTACACACACACTTTTTTTAATTAAAATACAGTAACTATCACACAGAGAGCGTAACTACCGTCGCACTGATTATTGTGTGCACAGGAATTCCATCCACGACAAGTATTTGTGTATATTATACATGATTATTCTCTGTCTGGGTGTAATAGTTGTTTGCAAAGTCTCTGCGACACAAGACATAATCCGTAGTGAAGTAGCTGCTAATAAAAAAGTTACCTATTTATGTGAGATAAAATAAACTAAAAACATATTTTGTTATTCTGTCTATAGTATGTTTGACTCCCAGAAACTTTTAAATTAAAGAATAATTGATATAATTCTTATAAAGAATGTTCTACACTTTCAGAAAACCAATGCTAAATCTCTCCGCCCACATTAGTCGGCTGTAAAAAAGTATCTACGTTTTTATCGTGACTCAAATAACAAATAGGCACCTTCCTTTACCTTACCGGTCGTACACAGTATAAAGAATTTCAGTATTGTAACAATACAATGAAACAATGAACAATAAAAATGTTCCTTTTGAATATAGATACATGTAAACCTGTCCATCATTGTGTGGCATCGGGGTAATGCTACATCTGTCGGGGCTGCGAATGTATGTGTAGGCGATTCCCATTGCCGAATACATCTGCAACACCATCACCATACGGTTTAGCTGGTAAAAATCTGTCATAACTCTATTACACCTACACGGTAAAGGCTCCGACAAGCTAAAAGAGTATGCAATTAAGCGCTATAGTGGTCAACCTCGACTATATGTGAGTGTTCAAGGCTAACTCTTTCTATACTATAATATTTATTGCAATAAAATCGATTTGTTTATCAAATAAAAGTATATTATATTATATACTTCGCTGCAAGATTTGTGCCAAAATAACAATACTACCTTCTTTTCTAATCTGTTTACGTAACTAAACTTTTAAACGAAATTTAACTTTGGTAGTTACAGAAGTGTTATTGCTACGCTATACAGGTATGGAACAAGGCGAAATTCCCACCCACGCAGTAATTCCTAATCGTAATTTCTCTGAAATGTTCCTTCAAACATGCAAACACTTCCGTTCATTTTCTATATAGATTAACGGATATCATTGCTGTTATACAATGTAATAGTATTGGTGGAATTTTATGAAAGTATATAATTTGCGGTAGGAAGTTTTGAACGGAACTTACCGGGTTCTTGATAAAATTTCTACTGATTCTGCGATTACACCATAATTACAACAACATATACGAGTGCACTGTGGTCCCAGTAATGTAAACCGATAATAAAATAAATAACTCAATAATTAGAAGAAGTTATTTTTCTTTGCGCGATTGCGTGCGTTCTCTTAAAACGTTAGACGAAGAAGAGGGCGGCACGAGCAGCGTTTGGCGTTCCGTTCTTTTTGGAGAGGAAGGGGTTGTATAAAATACATAGATAATAATTAGCGTGCAAAAGTATAGATAAAATATGCGGAATAAGGAAGAGGAAATAATACATATAAAAATTAATAATACATATATAGAGTGATTCACGAGGAAGGTGTAAGTATATAACTTGTATAGGTTTTTTAAGAGGGCGGGATAACGTCTGACGCTAGTGTAGTATAATTATGGGGATTGTCTAATATCTCAAAGTTGCCGTACTGTGCCATCACAATACAACGGCTCGCCGAACTACAAATATCTAGGACGCGGGAAAATTCGGTGTTTCCTCGACGAGAATCACCGAAATGATCTACAGTCCTCATTTGTCAGGTGACAGCACCGAACGAAGTAAACAGAGACGAGGCGATAATTTGTAAAGCTTTGAATGCCGAATAAGTTTGCTTTTAGTTAAAGATATATATGTTAACGATTTACTTTGAAAGGTTTAACATTAATAATTACTTAAATCTATACTCTTAATAACTAAATGTAAGATTATGGTATTTTTATTTCGCAAAGCATCTATACATAGAATAAGAACGTAAATGTAACGTGCCTGTACTTTTTAAATTTTTGTAAAAAAAATTTTGCAAGTGTCTAGGAATCTATACATATATATCTTCTTATTCTTATCTATACATATAATAAAAATGTAAATTTAACGTGTCTGTACTTTTTAGATTTTTAGAATTGTCTGTCTGGTTTTTTTTATATATATATCATAGGATGCAAACGAACAGTCGGGTCACCTGATGTTAAGTGATCCCCACTGCCATATACACTTGCAACATCAGGAGAGTCGCAAGTGCGTTGCCAGACTGTACTTGGGAGGAAAGGGAAGTGGGCTTCCGGCGCTCTCACTGACCGAACGAAACGCAACAATGCAAGCCAGTCTGTCTGTTTGTATGAACACCCAACATTGCTAAAGTACTGGGTTCACAATAAAATAAATCATAAAGCATATCCTCGGGAGTGACTTAGTCTTTGTTTAATTAAAATCGGTCCACTCTATCATAAGATATTGTAATTTTAATGACGGTTCGAGTAAAGTACGAGAGAAAAACTAATTTGGTTGAACACGCTAATCTCAGGAACCACTGGTTCGATTTGAAAAGTTTTTCACTCATTTATCGAAGAAGGCTATAGGCTATATATCATTACGCTAAGACCAGTAGGAGTAGAACACCAATGAAAAGTGTTTTAAAATCGAGGTATTTTTTCCCTTTTGAGAGCCTCCGCTGCGTGTTAGTGTTAGCCCAAAGTAACTATTCCAGTATGAGGTCGCGCGTTATCGTGCAAGAGCAGCGGAGACGAGCGATTGACCAATGCTGGTTGGAGATGTGCCAGCTTCTCCATCATTGTGTTCAGTTCTTCACAGTACACATCTGCAGTAATGCTCACCCCGTTTGGTAAGAAGCTGTGATGAAGCACACCGGCGCTAGACCACCAAACAGTGACCATCACTTTTCTAGGGGTAAGTTTTCGTTTAGGGCATTGTTTAGGTGCTGAACCAGGATCCAACCAACTTGCTGAGCACTTGCGGTTATCAAACAGAATCCATTTTTCATCGCAGGTAACAATGCGGTTCAAAATTTCTTCATTTGTGTGTCTGTTGAGCAGTGCAAGGCACGTCTCGACGCGTACTTCGCGCTCGCGATCATTGAGTTCGTGGGGCACCCATTTGTCAAGCTTTTTTACCTTGCCAATTTGACACAAATGGACCAATATTGTTCTGACGCTAACGTCGAAAGCTGCTGCTAATTCAGCCGTAGATTGTGTATCATCACCTTCCACAATCGCATTTAATTTGTTATTGTTGACCAAAGTCTTCGGACGACCGCGAGGTTCATTTTTCAGGTCGAAATTCCCAGAACGGAAGCGAGCAAACCAATAACAGGTGGTGCGTTGGTTTGTAGTGTTAGCTCCGTAAACGTCGTTGATGTTGCGTGCCGCTTGTGCCGCGTTGTTGCCACGACGGTACTCATATTCCATAATTACTCGAATTTTTAACGTATCCATGATGACAAAAAAGATTGAAATGCGATGAAAATGTAACACTAATCAATAAACAAATGACTACTTTTGGAAAAAGAATTCCATGTCTTTAAAATAAAATTAATTTGAAATTAGAATTCTTAGCCAAACAAAAATTATTTTGATTTGAGTTTGGCCAGTACTGCAGAACGGCAATTTCATAGGTAAAGACCTATTATTAGTATAGAAGTATAGATAAAAGATCTTGCCTTCCCATGAGCAATCATAAGCTTCTTTTAGGAGAGAATATTTAGAGCAGCCCTTGTATATTCTTACCAGATTACGTAGCAAGTAAGGCATAGCACGACACGCCACAACACTATACTGCATGGCGTGGCACAACACGGCACAATACGATACGGTACAGTATTATATAAAAGGTTACAGGAAAATTTCAAACAAATTTAAAATGTTGAAATAATAGAAATTCTTAATTTATTTTAATACATGCTAGCATACAAGAACGAAATCTATATATAAATAGGCCATGGGAAAACGGTTAGGAGCCTCTCCCTCCTCTGTTTCTCAGCCGATTTTCCTCATTCTTCTATTGTTTATTAGCTATTAAAATGATTTAGTGTTATCAATAAAACAATTAGATTTTTTTTCTATGGTCCTTCTCACCGTAATCATAAAGAACACCATGGTCGAGTCAAAGTCAATACTTTGGTCAATATCTTAATGCTTTACGTAAATTATTTTAAAAAACGTGCTGATGGTATTTTTAGTACACTTCCATATAATTTATCTCTGTAACTTGAACCATATAATCAGTTGTAAAAAACTCTGTATTATATTTAGGTTTAGTAGTTAAGTATATTTGTGTTTTAAAGTTAAGAGTTTTAATTGTATAAGTTATGATGGGACCGATATATAAAAAAAATTATAAAAGTCCCTAAAAACATAATTGAGCCATCACGGGACGCCTGGCAGATGTGAAACATCGAAATCGTTCGAATCGAACGAATTCTCAAATTACACTATAGATATGCGAGCTCAGTGCGATCAGTGCGACAAGAGAAATTGCGCACAGTCGCTTGCGCATGGCATCGCGTCGCCACGTCTCACACACTCGCCACGCCAACAATCAGGTTTATCCGCGCCTATAGATGTTTCACATCAAAAAATATTTTTTTATAATATAAATCATACTTATGAGTGATTGTTCGAAAGAGTATGCCCCATACCCGTGTGGTGTTTCGCGAATTGTATATGAAGGGTGTCATATGGAGACAACGATGTGTGTTCTTTATAACAAATATTAAAATTACGCTCAGTTTGACTCTACATACATACCTTGTTTATCTGACGGGTGGATTATTTAACACTGTGTAACGCGACGCTTTTAATTACTTTCTGTTATTTAAGTTATTAATATTTCGTTCTTTATTGCGTGTTCCAGGTTTACCTTTATCAGGTACACATCGCGCAAATTAAATCAAACCTTTTTTTGTTAGCGAGACATCGCAACGGCTAATCAATTCCAGGCGGAAGTGCAAAATAACGTCCACTTTAATATTTAATGAGGGATTTCCGCATTGCAACGTCTTCATCAATCAAAAAACATATACTAAAACTTATCCAAATTCATGAATGATTTAGTACAAAGATCGTGTAAATTGGTCGAGTCGTCCTAGAATCCAGCAGTGTAAGCACACTGCACAAGCAACAGACAAGCAGACAGACAGAGAGTCGTTGCCTTTAATACGTAAGAATTAGGAAGGAAACGACATAGATAACTTGTCCTTTTCGTAAAGGTATTTCGGTAATACCGTCTTCAAATGGAACGTATCCATTTATCATTGAAGGGAAACCCTTTTTTTTCTCGACGCATTAGTCTGCGCTCTCCGGTGACATTCTATGAACGGGCGTGGTTTTTTTTAAACAAATGAATAATAAAGAAGTCGGTCGTGAAAGCTTTCTAGGATTTTGTTTTATTAATAACTAACTTTCTTGGGGTTTATTCTTGTTACCTTTTATATATATTAATGCTTTTTAAGGCTCAATCACATGTTTTGGCAAAACTACTGAACGTATTTGCATAAGGCTATGATGACTAATTGATGCGGAATTTTTCATACATAATTCTAGGCTACTTATTTTTAGTTTCCATTTAACCCATTGTCTTCTTTTTAATGCCCCACGAAGTGGACGGGAATCAACTAGTATACATAATGTTATGTAGTAAGACCTAATACTTTCTTGTTAGTGTATGTTCTCCAAACAGAGCGTATTCACGCCCACGCCCGCGTAACCACAGATCACGCCGACGTGGTCTAGGGGTCAATTTCGCTCCCGCACACCAGATTAGGCCCCCTCGGCAACGGCTCAAGCCTAGGTCCGTTCCCTCGGCGTGGAGCCCTTGAGTGCGCTGCTCGCGCGATACAGTGACACAAAATCTTACATCACTGCGACAACATTACACATATCACCTCCACACACGTGCACGCATACACGCTTACACATGAAAGTGGAAGGGTTTTATTTTTTCCCTTATAAAACTGAAATAGCTTAGAAAATTATCCGATACGAAATATATATAAGAGTTGTTGAGGTATGTATGCTTGGTACGCATGTATGATTCAACAACTCATATATGTATGAAAAGTTAGCTTAACTTAGGCTAGCTAAGATAGGTCACGAATTGCATGTATAAGGCAAAAGCCCAAGCCGAGGTGTGCCGTGTACCCTTGAGCTAGTTGTCAAATAAAATCGGCTGAGTGCCTTAAGCGCTCGCCTTAGGAGTCCGGTGAAGCTGTTAAGACCTTGCTAGGTCCATAGCGTTGTCAGTTCGAAAAAAAAAGTTGTTAGTGTATGTAGAGATAAAATAAAAAAAGTCGAAGCAGTAAAAACTAAAAGCAATGGAATGACTATGTTCTCTTTTAAATTATTTATAGTCTGTATTATTTTTAATGTAATAATATGTATGCCTATTGAAATTGTGAACATAAGTCTATCTCGTTTTTACATCTATTGGCACATGTAGCAATGTTTAAACACACTTTTGTACAGTTTATTAAGTAATCAAACATATGACGGGCTGCATAATCTCAATACAAAATATAAATATTAGAGGTAAACATTAGACTGCTATACTACGCGTCGTTAGTCTGATGCAAAGGTCACGCTTCCTAGCACGTCATGACGTGAAATCATAAGTTTATCTTCTGCCGAAAATTACAGCTGCACGCGCGTAAATAAGGTTTCACTTCAATAATTTATTATTTAATAATGGACAGTAAATCGTCAACAATTATGCCTTTCAAATGGAATTAAACGCTATGAATTCGGATACTCTAGGAAACTGTGTGTAGCAAATTCCACGAGTAATCTCAAAGACCGTAATGGGAATGGTTTAATCCAGAACGTGCTTCGAAAAAATAGTAGGGGAATTTTTTTCAAACTAAAGTCTTTATGCAAGGAAGTTTTATGACAGCGATACATTATGTAAAATTAATCAAATATTCATTTAAAACAGTACTAAAATTAGTGATAGTGTTAGCGGTCGAAATTCGAGCTTATTATACTATTAAAACACTCACTTTCAAATGGTTACATTCACAAAATTACACAAATACAGAACAATTATTATTACCACAATTTAAATTATAATTATAAATTCGGTAGTTCAAATCATACACTTTTATTTAATAAACAATTCACTCATTACTATCATAAAACACTCTTGTCTCACTCGGAATACCGTGTTACACAATAATCTCATATATTTAATTAATTCAAATTAAGTTTATATTTATTACATATGTTTAAGTCACTGTTTGTTTTAGTTCTCATTATATGAAATTGTGATATCTGCGATACGGTTTGTAACCAGTGCAGACACCAATGTTACTGTTAATTATGTACACATTGACTTGGAACATTAAAATATTATTATTATTATACTAGCTGTACCCGCGGCTCAGCACGTGTTTTTTTATTCGTTTTAAAGTATTATAAAATTGTGAGACTATGTACAATTATAGAAATGCTCTTTAAAAGCAATTGTAACTATGACATGCACGCCACTTACAGTAGCATGTAACGTGTACATTAGATATATAAATACTAACAGCCTGCCAAATGAGGTTTTTCATCAGCAACACATTTCGAACCTTAACCCACAATATAACAACTACCTCAGTGCTCACTTACACTGTATAAGGAACTAATGAAACAATAACTTAAAATATTATTACAAAGATTTACATTTACATTACATTTAATATACATTGACATTATTATAATTAAGATTTTGTGACTATAAAAAAAATAACCCCTTGTCTGTTCCGCAAGAAGTTGTATTATTTTACTCTTAACTTATTACGTAAACATAAAGAATGAGTTGAAATCTTGCTAAATTTTATGCAGACAAAGTCGCGGGTAACAGCTAGTCTAAACAGAATAACCTCAATTACTTTTTATAAGGTTCGCTATCTACCAGTGAAAGCCCCGTGAAAATCGGTCTAACCGTTTTGGTAATAGCATAGCGGGCGAAGCCACGGTTAACAGCTAGTCTAAATTAAAATAAATTAAATTACTTTTTATAAAGTCCGCTATCTGCCAGTGAAAGTCCCGTGAAAATCGCTTTAAGTGTTTTGGAGAAAGTACTGTGGGACAAGCCACAGTTATCAGCTAGTATAAACTAAAATTGCTTGAATTACGTTTTATAAGGGCAGCTATCTGCCAGTGAAAGTTTCGTGAAGATTGGTCGAACCGTTTTGAAGATAACACTGCGCGCGAAGCCACCGTAAACAGCTAGTTTAAACTAAAATTGATTGAATTACTTTTTATTAACTTAGATATCTGTCAATTAAAGTTTCGTGAAGATTGGTCTAACCGTTTTGAAGATAGTATTGTAGGCAAAGCCACGGTTAACAGCTAGTCTAAATTAAAATAAACGAAATTACTTTTTATAAGGTCAGCTATCTGTTGGTGAAAGTCCCATGAAAATCGGTCCAACCGTTTCGGAGATAGCATTGGAGACAAAACCGCGGTTAATAGCTAATTTAATTTAAAGTAGCCTAAGTAACCCGCTATAATTTCAGCTATCTGCGAGTGAAAATCCCGTCAAAATCGGTCCAGCCGTTTCGGAGATTAGCCGGAACAAACAGACAGACAGACCGACAAAATTTTTAAAAATTGCATTTTGTTATCAGTAGCTTGTATACTTTCATATCCAATTAGTAAATAAAAATATTTTGATATTACATACAGCCACTTCATTTTTATTACATGTATAGATTAGTAGACTTAAAGTTCTTCATTACATAGTATAAAACAAAGTCCCCTACCGCGTCTGTCTATCTGTCTGTTCGTGATAAACTCAAAAACTACTGAACGTATTTTCATGCGGTTTTCACCAGTGGATAAAGTGATTCATGAGGAATGTTTTGGTATATAATTTATCAATGATTTTTTTTATAATCAGGGCGGGACAACGTCTTTCGGGCCCGCTAGTGAAGTATAAGAATAATTCTTACTACACTTATAAAGAATAGTTTTTTTTACTGATATCACTAAAGCACGGTAATGACTACTAGACAAAAAAAAACAAGATAAAAAAATCATTCTGACCTGTAGAATAGCTAGATATTTTTTGGACTTAGTTGATTCGCATGCCATATATTTCATGCCCAACATAACGGGCGAGAAGTAGATACCATATATATAAATGACGGTCTGCGACTTATTTGGTTGTTTAATTACAATATAAAATCTAACAACAATAAAATATATATATATATACTTGTGGTTGGTTATGCTAAAATAGATAGAGTAAAAACAAACTTAATGAAGAAATTAATTAGGTATGTAGACTTTCATAGTGGTAGGTCATGATAATAAACCTATATCTTCCCGTATTATGGAGTCACCTCATTTTGAAAGGAGGTCGCCAAATCTATTAAACGGAATTCCACAAAAATAAACAAATATAACTCTCTTCTCTTGGCAGTAAAGTAAACTTAATGAAGGGTATAGATGGATTTATGTCTGATAATAGGTTCTTTAATTCGAGGTTCGACGGATAAATTTCATTAGCTACATTTATAAAAATATTTTCTGCGTGCAAACTTTTTTATGTATTTTCGTGAGCAATAGATTTGGGTTTTAAAAGATAATACTTGCTTGAAATACCGAATTAAATTTAGAATAGCGTTTATATAATAGTAGCTGTTAACCGCGGCTCCGCACGCGCTTTTTTAAAATGTATCAAAAAATGTAAAATTATGAGTAGATGTTGTACATTATAGAGATGGTTTTTCAAAAACATTTGTAAGTACGACACGCACGCCATTTACTGTAACATATAATGTGTACATTAGAAATGTAAATAATAACAGTGTATCGAATGAAATGGGATTTATCATTAGCAACATGCCTGGAACTTTAACCTACAAAATATCACCCTCAGTGCTCACTTAGACTATATAATAAAGTAATTAAAGTTTTAAGCTATACATTATCGAACAGTATGTGTTAATTTTTTTTATTATATAGATCTAATATGCCCGTATTGTGGATTTAATTAAGTTAGTCTTATACGTTGCTATAATTACTGAGTTATGTAGACGCAGCGCGGTAAATAAATCAAAATGGCCGCCAAATTGACCAAAAAGATAATATAATTCTAATTACATACAAACATATGAATTTCAATTATGTATATTTATTCTTGAATTCCAGTAAAGCACACGTCTCACTCGGTTGTTTACAATAAACGACATATTTTTAATAAATTTCACATGGACGAATGCACGGGTAATATGTCAACCGCTATAATTTCGCATATCTGCCAGTAAAATTCCCATTAACATAGGTCCAGCCGTTTCGGACATAACCCGGAACAAACAAACAAAATATAATAATATAAAATACCAACAATATTAAAAAAAAAAATTTGTTACATGTAGCCAAAACCAATCACCAAAAAGTTGTTATTTTAATTTCAGATACACATACTTTATTTTTATAATACGTAATAGACTACAAATAAAAAATTGGAAACAAAACAAACGTAGAATAAACATGTTGAACAGAAACACAAAATAAACTTTAAAAATGTTTGCGATAGAAAGTTACCATGGCAACGTATATAATACTAACGCTAACACGCAGCGAAAGCAACCAAAACGAAAAAAATTGCCCGATTTTGAAACATTCTTCATTGGCGCTCCACTCCTGTTGGTCTTAGCGCGATGATATATAGCCTAAAGCCTTCCTCGGTAAATGAGCTATCTAAAACCGAAAGATTTTTTCAAATCGATCCAGTAGTTCCTGAGATTAGCGCGTTCAACCAAACAAACAAACAAGTAAACTCTACAGCTTTATATATTAGTATAGATTAAATAAAATTGGTAGAACTGGAGCATATTTATAGCAACACTGAACGCTGTACATAAGGTTTGTAATGGCGACCATAACGCATCGTGCGTTAGTTATGAGCGGACGTGCTTACGTTATCGTATAGATTTTTATGTAAATCGTGCAGTATATCAGACTTGTGTATTATGTAAATATTATAGAAATTATACAGCTTAATTTTCTTATATAATTTTACGATATTGAAAACAAATTATCCAGGTGTTGACAGCTGTGCATAGGCTTCCCCCAATGGTCGTCACATCGACCGGCCTCGAGCTGTGACGCAGTCTTCACCAGGTCTTTAGTATAACTTACAGTGGGTCTATCCACGCTGCCTCTTCTAATACGTGATCGTCATTTAAGAAGTCTTTAGCCCGAGCAACCGTCCGTACTACGAGCGATATAGCCCACTTCCTGCCTGATAAATCTAGCAATTCTAGGGACTATATCGATATCTGTGGTTCTGCGGTTAATGCGTAGATGGTTAGTTAACCTTCTAATACAGAGTAAATTGTTTTATTTCGAAAAATGGTATTATTTTGCATGACTATTAAATAAGAAAATGTGAAGAAAATAGAGTTAATAACAATTTTAAACAACAGACAAATAAACATATGCTATTTGTAACGTTTTATTTCTATTTGAGACTAGCTGTTACCCGCGGATAGAAACGTGCATTTTAATTTTTTTAAAGTATTCACAAATGTTGCCTAAATTTAGTCTAAGTGTGGCAACAAGTATAGCCTAGTGTTGCTTAAATGTTGCCTAAGTGTTGCCTATGTGCTGCCTACATGCTGCTTACGTATAGCCAACTGTAAGGCTACGTAATCGCCTACGTAATGGCGCCTGAGGATCGCCTTCGTGTGGCCTACGTGTAGCTTACGTGTGACCTTCGTGTCACCTACATGTGGTCTACGTGTGATCTAAGTGTTGCACATATGTGGTGTACGTGTGGTCTATGTGTGGCGTTCGTGTCGTCTACGTGGTTCCCAAGTATCGCCTACGTATGGCCTACGTGTTGCTTACGTGGGTCCAACATTTAGCCTACATTTTGCCTACGTGCTTTTAGCAGTGATACGTGTCCAAACAGACAGACATACATTTCAAAAATGATTGAAATACATTTTATTACTTATTTCTAGGCTCCTGTTACAATTTTTTTCACAAAATTCTATAAAGTACAGGCACGTTAGATTTAAATTCTTATTATATGTATAGACTATATCTAAATTTCGGTATTATTTTTGAGCTAAACTGACTATACGCCCAGGATTCACATGAGTGTAGTAAAGAAGAATTGAGAGCAAATTTTCCCTGTAATATACATCTATGTGATAAAATAAAATAGCAACTGCACAATTCAACGTCGATCTGTCAATATATCTGAACATATCTCTACTATCTTCTGTCTCACAAACACACACACTTTCTATATGAAGATTATACAACTCAAAGTTTTAACTTTTCCGTATGATTTATCAATCTCTTTTATACAAATTTCGACCTAACAATAAGACGCACAACGACGAAAGAAGTAGCAATCTAGGTGCAGCAGATCTGAAGTGATACGCTCACATATGATCGCCAATTTATATTTATTGAATACAGATAGTAAATACATTTTTCCTCTAAAGTTTTATTGGAAATAGTAGAATAATTTTGCCTTTACATATTTCTACGTACAAATACTGTGCTCAAGTATAATTCTCGGCATCCTGTGATTTCTTTTTCCCGTTCGACTCGTAACTAACATCCCCGTTGATTCCAAACCGTATTTATTCCGATCCTGGAATATATCTGGACTTTACTGTTTTGCATTGGAAACCAATATTGAATACGGAATATTGTTTACTTACCTAGATTTGCTTATATGAGTTTACATTACTTTGGTAAGCATTTTATAAGGGTTAGGATAATATACGAATGGCTGTGGCTGAATAAATCTAGTCACTAAATGCAGTTTTTATCTTTAACCACGTGTGTTATTGGTGAAATCAAGTATGAAACGAGTAATCAGTCAATTTGGATATAATTTCGCACCAGCATATTTAATTATCTAAAAACCTCAGCTTTGACAAAAGTTAAAAGATTTTTTACAATAAATAACTGAAGGGATAATATTTAGTAAAAACATGTAATTAACTAGTTGTGCCCGCGACTTCGTCCGCGTGGAACCTGATGTACAAAACAATGACTAATAAAATCATCTCAATGTATTAAGTCTAATTACTATCCACTTTTCTCTCGTACTTAAGTCGCGTCGTCATTTCAATTACAATAACTTTTGATAGAGTGAACTGATTGCAATGAAACCGAGACTAAATATTACTAGGTAATAGCATGTGTAATACATAATAGCAGTGATGCGTGTTCAAACAAACAGACAGACATTTCTAAAAACGATTGAAATGTATTTTATTACTTATTCCTAAACAACTGTAACAATTTTTTTACAAAAATGTAAAAAGTACAAACACGTTAAATTTACACTCTTGAAATATTTTGAAAAACAGGTCGTTACTGTATTTCATGAGATCGTGATCAACGCCAAATCATGAAATGTTTTTTTATTTTTCGAACTGACTACTCTATTGGAATAGCAAGTCCTTAACAGCTTCACCGGACCACTCGCGGCGAGCACTTAAGGTACTCAGCCGATTTTATTTTGACAACTAGCTCAAGGGTGCGCGGCACACCTCGGCTCAGGCTATTGCCTAGTTCATGCAATTCGTGACCTAACTGAGCTAACCTAAGCTAAGTTATTTACTCATACGTATATAAGTTAGTGAGATATATATGTGAACCAAGCATATACACCTCAATAACTCTTATATGTATTTCGTGTCGGATAGACAATATAATAAAGTTACATCCAGTATTAAAGTATTATCCCCAACATATATGCCCCAAAAGCTAGTGTTATATATTCATATTTCGTTACTGTATTTTCTCTTTCACGTTACTCTAAAAGTAATGACTAAAATGAACTTTACATTTTATATCTCGTTACAAAATACATCGAACTCTGCAACTTAACCGGCATTCTTGTAAGACAAAATCTCCAATACACTTTAGATAAGACCGGCCGACCGCTGACATGGCACAACGTTGCATTTCATCAGATAGTTCTAAACATCTTTTGTTTCAACGAATATTATTAGATAACTTTTTGAGAGGGAGCTTTTATACCCGAAGATTTTATGTTGAAACTTTGGTTTTGTCAGTTTAATTATAACAGAGCGAGTTTCAGGGTTCGGGAAATTTGTGTAGCTATATTTATTGTTTTTGTCTTATTATAATTTTCATCGTAATATTCTGTTGAGAGTGCCGGAGGCACCCCCCTTTCCCTTTCCCCTCCCCTCCCCCTTCCCCGTAACACAAGTTGGCAACGCACTTGCGTCTCCCCTAGTGTTCTCAGTGTCTATGGACGGCAGTGATTTTTCTTTTTTATTAACGTGGGGAAATACCTACGAATACCCACACTCCCGGGGTAGAGAGTGGGTTATGTCCGACATGCACGGACTAAAACCCCACGGTGTACCATCCGCCGCATTGTAGGAACGGCCAGGTATCGTTCCTGCTATCTACCTGAGAACCGCCTCTGCGGCAGCCTGGCAAGGTGGTCGCCAGGCTCCGTCCTAATAGGGAGGCAAGCTGGGTACACAGCCAGCCGCCTCCCCTCGTCAGCCGAACCTGTGCAATGAAGAGATGGGCCCCCCGGCCCATCCCCTCAGGCTCGGCTACGGTAGCGGCAGGAGTCGGACGTGCCGTCTCCCCCTCCTGCCAACCCTGCCCTGTCGGAGGGGACCTCCTACAGCTTCCTCACGAGCCCTCCCCGCCGCCTCCTTCTGCGAGATGAACTCCTCTCAGAAGGAAGCCACAGCATTCCACACCTCTTCGCTGCCGAGCATGGCCGAGACCACACTCGGCAGCGAGAGAACCTCCCCTACCGTCGCAGCCTGAGCGCGGCGCTGTTCTACCCACGCAGCACAGTCAGACAACGTATGCTGCGCGGTGTCCGTCTCAGCGCCGCACTCGTGGCATGCGGCGGTGGGCTCCCTGCACGCAATCCGGTGCAGGTACCACCCAAAACATCCATGTCCAGTGAGTACCTGCACCAAACGATATGTCAGGGAGCTCCAATCCCTATTTATCCACTCCAGTAAGACCGGGCGGACGGCGTCGATGGTATATCTACCATACCGCACGTCCGCCAGGTCCTGCCTCCACCTGTCCATTTCGTCCCTGCGGACTCCCGCCCGCATTACCGCAGGGAACTAGAGGCTCCCCTCGGCGCTTCTTAGCCGTCGTATAGTTATATACAGCGGCAAGAACTTCCGCATCCAGCTCCCAGGGAAGGGAGCCGGCGAGTACCATGGCCGCCGCCGAGGACACTGTCCGGTATCCGCGTATTTCCCTCAGTGCCACAGTGCGCTGCGCATTTTGCGTGCAAAGTTTTCCGGTCCTCATATTGCTAATTTCGCAACCGCCCGCCTTGGCCACGGCCTCTACGGCCTCCTCTAACGACACCGAGTCGTCCAAGCCCGCTAGTGCCACACTCACTCCGGTCGCCATGGACGGCAGCGATCACTTAACATCAGTTGACCCTTTATATGGTAGAGCTTTGAAATTCTGATCATTGTGTGACAAAAAGCGGTGGGTATCAACACTATGTCGGTGTCGTTCGATCAGCGAAGTTAAGCATCAGCAGGTGCGATCAATACTCGGATGAGTGACCGTCTGAGAATACTGTACCACGTTGGCTTTTAGTTGTATTTAAAAAAAATGTTTCCCTGTACTATAAAAGTTTCACTTCTATCGACTATTGTGTGTCTGTACGACACGCCCTGTTTTTTATTATCGACATTTCATTCTACTTAATACATATACTTAACTAATTTTTGCTTGCGTTGACGTAAACTTGATCTATCTCATTGGAACAGTACGTTTTTCTGATTGAAATTTGAAATTGAAATGATCACTTAAGTAATTAAGATATGAAAGTGTTACAAACAAACAAAGAAACTTACTTTTTCATTTATAATATTACTAGCGAGCCCGGCGGACACTGTCCCGCTTTGATAATTAAAAAAATCCTAGAATCAGACCGCAACGCTACCTACTTGGCCCAATTGTGAATCTGCACCATTCTTGAAACCACTTACAAGCACACACAAACATGGCTTGAGTTTTCCGACATTACCAATAATTTTCGTTATATTTCAACATACTTATACAAAATCTAGACTAATGATATACCAAAACCCTTCTCGTTAATCACTTAATCTACTGGTGAAAGCTGCATGAAAATCCGTTCAGTACTTTTTAAGTTTATCGCGAACATACAGACAGACGTGGCAAAGGACTTTGTTTTATAAGATGTAGTGATTAGGATAATCGCAAAGTCGCTGGCGGTCGTTAATAATCATTCAAAATATATAAATTAAGTGTTATTTATAGAATAACTTCAGTTATAATTAATACTTTAACTGCCATTTTGGTCATATATGACCGGCTACAGTTTACTCTTGTGACACCAAAGCCATTGTTGGTGTACGGAGTGCTATAACTTTTTTATAATTGTAAAAATTCAATGTTTATTGTAAGTTGCTCAATTTTAAATACAACCCATAAATAGAACTTACTTTGAAATAAAAAAAGTTCAATATTGGACAATCCAAAAAAGTCATAAGGACTGCCGACAGAAGTGAAAACTCAAAATAATGAAATAAATGTGTTGTCCTTTGAATTTTTATATACAGAATAGCAATATATAAATTTCAGAATTTTTTCATAGAAATTATTAACATTGGTGTGGTTTCCATACCTATTGGCACTCGAAGCAATAATTTGCGGGGTGGTAGGGTGTCTGTACCCGACTGGGTCGCTTTCAGGCCGGCATGACAGCGGCGACCAGCGATGGATAGTATGTCTTTTGGTGGTCGCCATTGTTTTTGGATTGTACTGTGCTTACCATCAGGCACAGTACAGTCACTTTGCCGAGCTACAATAAAAAAAAAAAAAAAAAAAAATTATATACATTTTTGTAAAGTCTAATAATCAATTAAACATAATAGGTCTTTACCTATGAAATTGCCGTTCTGCAGTACTGGCCATTTCAAATCAAAATAATTTTTGTTTGGCTAAGAATTCTAATTTCAAATTAATTTTATTTTAAAAACATGGAATTCTTTTTCCAAAAGTAGTCATTTGTTTATTGATTAGTGTTACATTTTCATCGCATTTCAATCTTTTTTTGTCATCATGGATACGTTAAAAATTCGAGTAATTATGGAATATGAGTACCGTCGTGGCAGCAACGCGGCACAAGCGGCACGCAACATCAACGACGTTTACGAAGCTAACACTACAAACTAACGCACCACCTGTTATTAGTTTGCTCGCTTCCGTTCTGGGAATTTCGACCTGAAAAATGAACCTCGCGGTCGTCCGAAGACTTTGGTCGACAATGACGAATTAAAGGCGATTGTGGAAGCTGATGATACACAATCTACCACTGAATTAGCAGCAGCTTTCGACTTTAGCGTCAAAACAAAATTGGTCCATTTGCGTCAAATTGGCAAGGTAAAAAAGCTTGACAAATGGGTGCCCCACGAACTCAATGATCGCCAGCGCGAAGTATGCGTCGAGACGTGCCTTGCACTGCTCAACAGACACACAAATGAAGGAATTTTGAACCGCATTGTTACCTGCGATGAAAAATGGATTCTGTTTGATAACCGCAAGCGCTCAGCAAGTTGGTTGTCCTGATTCAGCACCTAAACAATGCCCTAAACGAAAACTTACCCCTAGAAAAGTGATGGTCACTGTTTGGTGGTCTAGCGCCGGTGTGATTCATCACAGCTTCTTACCAAACGAGGTGAGCATTACTGCAGATGTGTACTGTGAAGAACTGAACACAATGATGAAGAAGCTGGCACATCTCCAACCAGCATTGGTCAATCGCTCGTCTCCGCTGCTCCTGCACGACAACGCGCGACCTCATACTGCACAGCAGACGGTCTCCAAGTTGCATGGACTGGGGTTGGAAGTTCTCCGTCATCCGCCCTACTCACCAGACCTTGCGCCTACAGACTACTACTTTTTCCAGAATTTGGATAACTCCTTGGCGGGAAAAAAATTCAACACCCAAGAGGCAGTACAAAATGCCTTTGAAGAATTTGTTGCCTCCCGTCCAGCTGATTTCTTTAAGAAGGGCATCAATAAACTGCCACTGCGTCGGCAAAGATGCATTGATTGCATGGGTGATTACTTCGATTAATACAAATAAAAAATACATGAAAAAAATTTGTTTAATTTTTTTCATACAAATGGCAATTTCATAGATAAAGACTTAATATGATCAGCTGCAAAATATCAATATTACATGTACACGGGCCCCTATACTACGCGTCGCTAGTCTGACGCAAGCCGCGCAAGCGCAATACGGCCGATCATGCTTACGTAGCACGCCATGACGGGAAATAATAAATTTATCTCATGTCAAAAATACCGCTCAACGCGCCTAAACAAGTTTTCACTTCAAATTTTTTTTGGTTCTACAATAGAAATTATATTCGATTTTTGCGTCTAACAATGCACCGTGACATAACGTTTTCAAATTTGGTTCATTCGTATGAAAAAGTTCATTACGGGAGAATTTCTTCAGAAGCAATAAATTCATTTTTGACCAGTTTAATAAGAATTTAAAGAATAAGAAGAAATAGGAGTTAAAGAAAATGGCTAAATTGATAATGAATTTGACCTAGAATAACTTTTGAATGAATTGGTTCTTCGAAAAATTATATCAAAACTTTTCTGTAGAGCGTTCAATTCTCTACAGGAATATTCAGTGGAAATTGCAGACCAGTTTATGGTTCATTAGTTACAAGAATCAGAAGAAAAAAAAAGCTGTGTTATTCTTATGGGAAATCGAAAAGTGCGATGGGGACAACCTTAATCGTAATATTAAGAGCTCATATTTTCAGATGCCTATTTTGGCATCTAAACGAAACTTTTGAGCATAGTTCCAAGAAAATCCACTTTTTTTTAAACCCCTTATGTTGCATATATAATACATTTGTATGTAAAGTTCGATTTATTCTAATGACGGTGTAATAGACCAGGGCCGAAGCCTTCAAATATGGTAAAAAATGAAAAAAAAAATACAGTGGGATGAAAATTACCCATTAGAAATGGAGGGGAATATGATAAAAATAAAAGGAAAAATAAATTACGGTCGATCCGAGTTCGGGAAGTGGGAGGGGGTGAGTTTTAGGGGTAAAAATGGTTTTCTCGATTTCCGGCAAAACTACAAGTCCTATGAAAAAAAGTTAAATGGCAAAGTTGTAGGTAATAAAAAGATCTACAACTTTTGTATTTAAATTTTTTTCACATAACCTTATAATTTAGGTGAAAAATTCAAATAACCAAGTTTTTGGTTTCTTAATCTTTTTAAAAAAAAATTTTTTTTCTACGAAATTTGGTGAAAACTTACCTTATTATGTCCCAAATACACTGTAATTTATTTGATTTAAAATATTTATTTTTTCGCCATATTTTAACTTAATATGAAAAAAGCACCCTAATTTTCAATCGGAAATTCTCTCGTCAAAATATCAGCTTTTTCCAAAAAGTCGGGGGTCTTTTTGTTCGTTGAAATCTCTACTTCCTGATGGTGTAAAAAAAATACATTACTATAGTAAATGTTCTCAGAAAATGCAAAAAATTGAAAAAAAATCAAATTCGAAATTTTTTTTTTAATAATTATGTGTACAATTTTGCGCTATTTATTAAAATTTACACTTTAATTACTCAAAAAACGAAAGATTTCATGTTACATTGATAAATGAAAAAATTGCAAATTGAAATATACTACTATAATTAACAAGCAAATAAGTTAATAAAGTTAATATTTAATAAGACATCTACAATATTTTGAAAAAGTTGTAGAATCTTCTTTAAATAATATTTGTAGATGCCTATTTATTGCTGTTAAATGCTAATAAAATGTTAAATGTTTGATGCTAAATTAAAATTGAATGATATTTTAGTACAAGAATAAAAAATAGTAATTTCGTTTATTTTATACAAACAAATTTAGATATACTCATTATAAAACTTTGAAGGCATTATTAATTTGATTTTGTCTTTTTAGATTATCACTATGGATGAATCTGTTTGTATAATCTGCAATAAGTCAGATGACAAGCAAGTGTATGAAATAAAAAAAAAAGTGTGTGTGTACTTATGTACACGCGTTAGAAGTTATACTTCTTTGGCGTAACAAGATAACAATCTGTTCAAAAATTTTATCTTTCGCCTTAATCTACGTTTGTAGAAAAAAACGACAAAAAAAAAAAAACGACGAGCGTACCAACATGCGCGACTAATATCGAGGTTCAATTTCTATTTTGTTGGTAGCTTTTTTTTCGAGACTTAATGAGCGGTTAAGCAGACAGCTTCATACTGTTAATTTTGTGTCACAAAAATTAAAATTTCACTCTCATCATTTTTTCATAACGCGCCTAAAGAAGTATAACTTCAAAAAAGCAGCTTTGAATCGTTTAGTGGCGTCTAGCAAGAAAAGAATCGACAATAAATACAAAAAATTTGAAACTTTAACATCAGCATTTAGTCATCGAACTTGTCAAAGTCACTATAAAGATGAGACTGCAATAGCTACATTCTGTAGCTCAAGACATAGGACATCACAGGAAGGAAAAGAAATAAATAAGGACGCTCTTACATATAATTTTCAATCTCATTACTTTCTCTGCGGTGGGTTTTTCGGTAATATTTCAAAAGAAAAAATTTCATCTGTTCAAAGTAACGATACAAGAGATAATATATTACAGCATATTCAAAAACAAAATACATTAAATGATTTCGATAAAAACATTTCAGCTCGTTTGAGAAATGTGCCTGATTTAGTCGCGAATTGGATT
The DNA here is from genome assembly GCA_036509395.1 of Antheraea yamamai. Taxonomy (NCBI): domain Eukaryota; kingdom Metazoa; phylum Arthropoda; class Insecta; order Lepidoptera; family Saturniidae; genus Antheraea; species Antheraea yamamai. The sequence goes on from AP028451.1 coordinate 8,209,597, forward strand.
TTTTTTGCATTTTCTGAGAACATTTACTATAGTAATGTATATTTTTTTTACACCATCAGGAAGTAGAGAAGTCAACGAACAAAAAGCCCCCCGACTTTTTGTAAAAAGCTGATATTTTGACGAGAGAATTTCCGATTAAAAATTAGGGTGCTTTTTTGATATTAAGTTAAAATATGGCGAAAAAATAAATATTTTAAATCAAATAAATTACAGTGTATTTGGGATATAATAAGGTAAGTTTTCAGCAAATTTCGTAGAAAAAAAAATTTTTTTGAAAAAGATTAAAAAACCAAAAACTTAGTTATTTGAATTTTTCACCTAAATTTTGAGGTTATGTGATAAAATTGTAAATACAAAAGTTGTAGATCTTTTTATCACCTACAACTTTGCCATTTAACTTTTTTCCATAGGACTTGTAGTTTTGCCGGAAATCGAGATAAACCATTTTTTACCCTTAAAAACTCACCCCCTCCCACTTCCCGAACTCGGATCGACCGTAATTTATTTTTCCTTTCATTTTTGTCATATTCCCCTCCTTTTCTAATGGGTTTCATCCTACTGTAATTTTTTTTTGGTTTCAAAAATTATCGACCCTGGTCTATAATGAGTTTACGGGCACTAAAATTGCTAAAATTTGCTAATGATATGCTTAAAAATAATTTACTATAGAATTGCATGTCTTAAGAATACCTACAGAAACGTTCAGCCTCTCTCTCGTTCAGCAACGTACGTCTGCCTCTTAAGGAAAACGCATAGTAATCATTTGTATTTTTAACATATTCAAAATTATTGATTGTTTCCGACACTAATTTCATTAATATATCTCTCTCTGATCTTTATCTTACTCTATACTATCTGATTCCTGCGACTTTCTCTGCGTCGTTTATTATCTTAATTGTTTTGTTATATCTCAAAAGCATTAGGCAACGTTTTGGATGAAAGTTTCCAGGCGGCTTGACTATTTCCGACGCTTTCAACATTTATCGTTATATTTCAAGCAATTTCCAAAAAAAATTGACAAATTATATGTCTAAGCCTTCCTCGTGAATCACTCTATGTATTACTATGTAGGTGGTATAGCCACGCTGAAGCTATTATTGGTTTCAGCATGAATGGGTCGGCTCGCCCGGGATATTACCACCCTCTCATAGAAAACCGACGTGAAGTAACAATGCTTGCATTGTTGCGTTTCGTTAGGTTAGTGAGAGCGCCGGAGGCCCACCTCTCCTTTCCTTTCCCCTCTCCACTCCCCCTCCCTCCCTTTCCCCCAAACACAAGCTGGCAACCCACTTTCGACTCCCCTGGTGTTGTTAGTGTCTATGGACGGTGGTGATCACTTAACATCAGGTGACCCACATCTTCGTTTGCCTGCTATGACATAAAAAAATAATAATACAATAAAACATCTCCATTTACCCCTCTTCCTGCTCTCCAGAACGTCTCGCTCGCAATGCGACACAGCCTCAATATCTTAGGTATAGATATTCGCAGCGACCTCAATCTCAGGGATTACATCGGGAGTGTCATCTCCACTGCATCTCGGAGACTCGGAATCCTGAACAGGGTGCGACGGTTTTTCACGCCTGATCAACTATACCTCCTTTATAAGGCACAAGTTCGGCCTTGTGTGGAATATTGTTCGCACCTCTGGGACGGTTCCGCCAAATACCTACTAGATGCCCTGGACAGGTTGCAGAGACGGGCTGTCCGCATTGTTAATGATTCAGACATTACACAATTTATAGAGCCGCTTCAGTTGCGTAGAGACATTGCCTCACTGAGCGTGTTCTACCGTCTGTATCATGGCGAGTGTTCTGAAGAGCTATTTAATTTAATCCCTTCCTCTCCTTTTCATACCCGAACCACGCGCGCTGGGCTTCGGAGCCATAGTTTTACGGTAAATCCTATCTGGGCACGAACTAAAAAGTTCGCAACCTCTTATCTCTGCCGTACCGTGAAGCTATGGAACAATCTCCCGGCCAGTGTGTTCCCTCCTTCCTATAATATGGGGTCCTTCAAGCGTAACGTGAAGAGACATTTATGCAAGCCGGCATGACAGCGGCGACCGGTGAGGGATGAGGGATAGCATGTCTCTCGGTAGTCGCCGTTGTTTTTGGATTATACTGTGCTCACCATCAGGCACAGTACAGTCACTTTGCTGAGCTACGATAAAAAAAAAATAATAATAATAATAATAATCAAAATGGTATGGAAATCTGCTTGGCAGTTTTTGAGTTTATCGCGAAAAGACAAACAGACGCGGCAGAGGACTTTATCTTATAATACGTAATTATTTTAGTTGCGTAAAACATTTAATGTATTTAATTAAATTAGTTATTTATCTTAATAATTGATTCTTTGACCTTAGTCTTTCTTTGATTACATTTACTTCAGATTCACATCTTTCAAGCAGAACATTAGTAATTCTAAACGTCTGTAACATACATAATGTATAGAATTTGGAATGTTAGTAGTTAACACTCGTTTGGTACATTAGAGGGTAGAATGGCGGACTCAAGGCCGGACGAAGGCCGCGGTGATTAATCGTCGTTAATGAACTGAGACGGACCCCTGCCTATCACTCAAGCTACCAATTTTTATAGAGTAAGCATTTTTTACAATTTATAGTTTTAACACTTAATTGCATGATTTTTTATTTAGAAGTAGCTTCTGCCTACGACTTCGCCCGCGTGGCTTAGTTACTTGGGACTAACGCTAACATGCAGCGGAAGCTCTCAAAAGGAAAAAAACGGTTTTGAAACATTTTTATTGGTGCTCCACTCCTATTGGTCTTAGCGTGATGATATAGCCTATAGACTTTCTTGATAAATAAGCTATCTAACAGTGAAATAATTTTACAAATCAGACCAGTAGTTCCTGAGATTAGCGCGTACAACCAAACATATAAGCCTTAGAATATTAGTATACTACTTTTCTCTCGTACTTACCTCGAGCCGTCATTCAAATTACAATAACTTTTGATAGAGTGGTCCGATTTTAATAAAATAAAGACTAAGTTACTCTCGAGGATATGCTTTATGATTTTATTGTGAACTTAATACTTTAGTAGTGATAGTGTTCATACAAACAGACATATTTTAAAATGATTGAATTTTATTCTATTACTTATTCCTAGACACCTGCAAGAAATTTTTCACGGAAAGCGAATAAGTACAGACACGTTAGATTTACATTCTTATTATATGTATAGATATAGAAGAATATGAATGAAATACAGAGAAAGAATTGCAAATTTTCTAAATTTCACGTGAACTCGGATATAAACAGACTTAGGTTTTTGTTTTGAATAAAATTAAGTGGAATGAGAATGTAGACAATTAGCGACAATATGCATTTCAGAATTAAGCTGGTTTAAAGATATGCTACCTACATGGTATTCTAATAGTTCTTTTGGCAGCAGTATAGTTCAAACACTAGCTTTTGCTTGCAAATTCACTCGCGTTAATTTAAGTCAGATGTCATATATTATATATGGTTGACTGGCAGAGAATGCCTTAGGCATTAAGTCCGCCATTGCGTATTTAACGCATAATGAATAAATAAATAAATAAATATATTATGTAACTTTGATACGAATGACTTAAATATTTCTCAAGAAATCAATACACATCATAAGTAAGAAAAATAGTAAAGACTATATTTTAATAATAGGGAATAAAAGGACTTGCACGCGTTAAAAATAAATGTTAAATTAGTCCTCAGATTTATAAAAGCTTACTCTATAAATTACTAGCTGAGTAACATCATCCTTACGGTTCGACTGGTCGGGATCCGTTCCGCATTTAGCTCGCTTCACGAGTCCGAAGCTTCTTCTACGTCGTTTTAGCCAATATTAGATCCTAAATACTTTCGAGGAATTGAGATGTATGTTGCCAATTTGTTTAACTTTTTTACATGTGTTATTCCATGATTTTGATGAAGAAATTCAGTACATAATAATAAACATAACAAAATAAATAATATCACTCTCTCTATAGTAACTCTATAGTATAACTCTATAACTCTATATAGTATATAGTATATCTCTATAACTCTATAGTAACTAATAATCGACCGTGGGAACCAGATATTATAGGCTACAAATATCCCGTCTCAAATCCCAGCTTGCTAGAGATTTCCACCCTCCTCTTTGTAAAGTATATAAGCGTGCCCTGAGGCCCCAGAGTTTAGTTCTGCTCTGAACATCAAAGTAAAAACGAAGATATTTTTTTTTACTTAATAACTTTAATCACAATGCCATCTCATGTTAAATGACAAATTGGTCTAAAATGGTAAACACGCTAAACCAAGAGGTGACTGGCTCTCAAGTGCAGCTACCAGAACACACCAACAGAAATTCAACTTGAGAATGGTAGCTGTAAGTACCTACTCACCACCTGACTGTTTACCACCTTACTAAGGTAGGCTTAGAGGAACCCCTTTTTTTAAACGTATGCAAATCCCTTATGGATACACCCCTCCCGGGGAAAAAGTAGGTTACGTGCTTCTCGCACGGACTAAAACCCTACGGTGTACATCTGCCGCTATAGTTGGGACGACACGAGGTCTCTATAGACTTCATCGTGCCGCCCCAGTGGTTGGCCCAGCAGTAGACAACGCCGCCGCCAGTCCCCGTCTTATCAGGAGACAGCCGTGTACACACCGGCCGTCTCCTCCGTCCGCTGGACCTGTGCAATGGGAAGATGGGTAGGCTTAGAAAAACCCCTACCATCATGCTATGCTTTCATCACGATATATCCCTCCCCCGAAGGTTCCAGCTCATTCACAAAGTTTCGAAACTGCGTCAATAAACGCGGTGGATATTAACATCTGTTTATTTGTAGACATCGCTATAATTCAAATAAGTTAATTACAAAAGTAGTTACAAAGTTAGAGCCACGCTGAAGCTATTATTGGTTTCAGTATGAATGGGTCGGCTCGCCCGGGGTACTACTACCAACCGACCCACAGAAACATCGACGTAAATTAATAGTGTTTGCATTGCGTTTTGTTCGATCAGTGAGAGCGCCGGGTCTCACCCCCCCGGGGGGATAATTTTCATGTAATATTCTGTTGAGAGTGCCGAAGGCACCCCCCTCACCCACCTCCCCCCTCCCCCAAATACAGACTGGCAACGTGCTTGCGACTCCACTGGTGTTGCTAGTGTTTATGGACGGTGGTGATCACTTAACATCAGTTCGTTTGCCTTCTATGATATATAAAAAAAGTATTGATATCCATTAATCGCTGTGAATTGAAAACTACAGTCAAATTGGAACAGTAAATTTCAAGTGACGTGTAATTAAAAAAACAGACCGATAATCAAACACCGTTTGACACACCATCATGAATTGACCACAAATGACTATTTTTGAAGGAAAAGCTTTTATATTAATCTTCCCACTACTAGATAGCGCTATACTGTCTTATATTGTTATTAAACTTTATATTGTAATTAAACACAGACTAAGCCGTGGGTAGTACGTAATACGTAGTACGTACGTAAATATATAAAGTAATGCATGAATGAAGCATTTTTTTTTCGAACTGACTACGCTATTGATCTAGCAAGGTCTTAACAGCTTCATCGCACTACTAAGGCGAGCGCTTAAGGCACTCATATTAGTTGTTGAAACATATGTGTACCAAGCATACATACCTTACCAATTCTTATATATATTTCGTATCGGATAATTTTCTAAACTATTTCAGTTTGATAAGGGAAAAAAATAAAACCCTTCCACTTGCATGTGTAAGCGTGTATGCGTGCGTGCACGTGTGTGGAGGTGATATGTGTAATGTTGTCGCAGTGATGTAAGATTTTGTGTCACTGTATCGCGCGAGCAGCGCACTCAAGGGCTTCACGCCGAGGGAACGGACCTAGGCTTGAGCCGCAGCCGAGAAGGGCCTAATCTGGTGTGCGGGAGCGAAATTGACCCCGAGACCACGGCGGCGTGATTTGTGGTTACGCGAGCGTGGGCGTAAACACGCTCTGCTTGGAGAGACAGGCTGGTACTAATCGTTAACTGCCGTTATTTCATCGGGAGTGTCGGTAAAAATATGTCGTGGACGGCTTTTATAATGCGCAGCGTTCGGTACGGGTTCGTATTTTGGGGCGGATACCACTAACGGACTGGGAAATGAATGAAGCAATGACGTCTTAGTTGATAGTTTATTCGGACATCGCGTAGATGGACATAGGTACGAATCCTAGCAACTAATTCGGAGTTTTCGGGGAAGGAAAACATCATGACGAACCCATAGCATGACGGTAGGGTTTTTTTCTAAGTCCACCTGGCTTAGTTAACCTGTTAGTTCCTGGTTAACCACCTTCTAGTTGAAAATCAGTCGCCAAGCATCTGTTGGTGTGTTCTAACAGCTGCACTTGAGAACCAGTCGCCTCCAGGTTTAACTTGTTTACTATCTTAGACCATGTAGTCATTTAACATCAGGTGAGAGTGGACGCAAAGGCTAAATCTATACTAAATAAACTATGAAAAAGAAAATAAACCTAAAAATATCTACTTTCCAAACGTAAAATGAAGTTTTCATACCAATTATGTTTTATTCCCATATTAATACAAAATCACACCATGACCAAAGCAGTGTATTAAATTTTTATTAAAATTATATTCTCAAATAAAAAATATCTAGTTTTTAGTATAAAACTGTGTAGATAGAATATAGTATAGAATAATCGAGATATGAAATACGCGGTATTGACTCGCAGCGTATCAGGGATCACGAACTGCGCCCCAGGCTATGGACCTCTCACAATCGCGAACTGTCCGTATAAGAAATATCTCTCATTGCATCTAAGGCAATAAACTTTGTAGATGTTTCCGTTATGGCTCTTTATATTTTATTAGAAGTTCTATTGTATTTTATTTTTACTTTATATTGATCAATATATCATGTTTATATGTCAAAAATAGTAAAAAACAAGATCATTGTGAGCTTTAGTTTATGTGTCCTTAGTAAGTAAGTTGTAAAAAATATATTTACCATTATTAACAGTGACTAAACTTTGTGTGACATATAAAAATAATAAACAACGGAAAGGTATATTATGGTGTAGCTAATAAATATTACAAGACAAACTCGCTTTTCCGATTTGTCTGTATATTCTCTTAGTGAAAGTACGATACGATTTTCATTGAAGTTTACCATCTAAAATTATTTTTTTAAGAAATCACTGAATGAGAAAATATCCCATGAAATTTTGCAAAAGTTAAATAGACAGGTATTATATAATAGTATTTGGGATATATATGTAGATAAAACTTATTAGTAGATATATATTAGAATTATATATTAATATAGTAGATAGATATTGTCTTCGAGACAAATATTTGGAAACTGCATAGTTAAGCAATTTTTTGTTGAAAATTACTGGCTTAATTTTTACCTATAATATTTTTTGTTCGATTCTGATATTAATTAGCAAGTTAGTCTCATTAAAATTGCGGCAGCCGCTTAATTATCTACACAGTTTACAAATTTTGTCGTTAGTAAAATACCATATCAGGGAGAGTAGGGACTTGGAAGTGTCTAAGAGAAGAATGGATATGCATTTAACAGGTAAGCGCGATTCATTTTCGACCTCTTTACTTAAAGAATGGATATGCATTTAACAGGTAAGCGCGATTCATTTTCGACCTCTTTACTTACTATCAGGTGATATCGCGGCCAAATTCGTGCCTAAAAAGAAAAAAAAACATTCAATTTGCGTACTTAAGTGAGCGTTACTCTGCACTTTCGCCTTGAGTTCATTGGCCACAGCCAGGTCTCCCTGTAACAGAAAACTTTTGATTTTACTTTCGTGACGTAAACCTGAAAGAAATGATAGAATGAGCGAAATATTAGATCAAACAAAATGTTAAAATTGAAACAACGAAAACTAATTAATCGCGTCTTTGGATAACGGTTGAACCCGACGATGGCAGATCGTTGAACCTGTTATCGGTTTCCGCTGTTGGAATGGTTGGTAATATATACATTTAAATTACTTAAAATGTTTACATGCGTTTCGCACCGTCACGGAGCATCTTCAGATTGGCGTTGACTATTCCGATGTCGTTGATTAGTTTTATCATTGTAACAAACAGCATTGACATCGGCCAGTCTATTGTGAAGAACTCGCGGCGAGTAGACGCTTACGAGGCGACAAGTATCTCATGGAAGTTCGCTTGTAACGCACGCCAAATCACTATCTACGCCAAATGTCTGTAAATTTTAAACTTTGCTTAAACTAATTCAGTTATTTGCCAGATACTTTACACCCAGAGTTGGTATGTACCCTTGAAAATATTGGCAATTCGTATATAATAACGATATCGTCACCGACCAGCCTTAATAAACTCGGGACCATTGACTTGACATGCTATTTAATCCCTTTCCGACTAGATAGCTTTCAGTTTTGGTAATGGCGATTATTGAAGGTTGGTTCAAATGGTATCAAATCAACCATTTCATAATAGAATTGTATATACCAGCGATGCATTAGCCGTGCGACAAAGTTTCCTTCATTCTATAAGGAATTCAAACCAATTATCTGCTTGCATCAAAGAAATTTGTGGTAACATATGTACATACGCGATATGAACTCGTCGCTTGTACGTTCAACGCACCAGTAACCGCTGGCGTAGATGTCCATCCGTGTCTCCGACACTGGATTCCACAAGTGCTAGGTACTTGTTTCGCGTTGGCTTGAGTCGCACAAAATAGGGTTTTGTTGAATATTATTGTTCAATATAGTGCAGGTTATTTTGCACTGCCGTCTGGAATTGATTGATCACTACAACGTCTTATTGTGACAAAAAGCGTTTATGAGGGAATCATGGGTTTGATCTTGAAAACCCTAGAAAGGCCTTGAGGGCCTTCGCATTAATTATTTTTGCTGAAGTTCGTCAAACCGCTTAGAGATACTTGTCTTATGTGTTTTTGCATACTAGTGCCGTTGTTTCGCTTGCAACGATAGTAGCGCGATATTGCGGGGACTGTGTGTGGGAGCCAATAAACGTAAGGCAAGGCCAACCAAATTTATGTTCAAGAAACCTGAAATATATTATGCTCCGGTTTTATCACGGTATTTACATACAAAAATAAAAGGTAAAAAAACTACGAATCTTACCGCGGCAGATACGTAAGACTGTTTTTACAGGCCACTTTGTCACTTTCTTTAGTTTTGAACCCAATACGAAGACAAATTATGATGCCCGTTAATTACCCACAGAAGTAATCAAATATCTCGACAGTTTTCCTTATCAAAAGTAACTTCCATCCCAGAGGTCTAATGCCTTTGATGATTACATTTAATGTACGTAAAAAATCTCCTCTAGTACCAATCGTAAAAAAATGTTAACAGGGCCATTTAGGGCTGAGTGGAGTGTTCATTTACAGCATTATTGATAATTGACATTTTATGTTTTATGAAATTGTATATCAGTAGTAACCACTCGCAAATTCTTCTATGCTTCCCCGTTAAATCTATACAAATAAAAAAAATCGAGGCAGTCATAAGAACGGCCTACAGAAGTTAAAACTCAAAACAATTGAATTTAAATTGTGTTGTTCTCTTTTGAATTTTTCATACTTTGTAAATTGAAATAGTTATCATTAGAGTTTCTTCCACGTCTATTGGCATTCCGAATAATAATTATATACTTTTCTATACAGTTTTATCAAACATACGATATGGGCCGCACACTCTCAATACAAAATATCAATATTAAATGAACACAGGCTCTTATACTACGCGTCGCTAGTCTTTTTTTTCTTTTTACATGGGTTAATCCCTACGGATTACGGACTACGAATAGCCGGGCAGCTGAGGGTGGGGTATGTCCGACTTGCACGGACTAAAACCCCATGGTGCCTCCAATCACCTGTAGGCCGGGGAGCAGGAGCTGCCGAACTGGCACTGCGTCTACTCCCCGGCAAGTGTAGGCCTCTCGTCGGGGGCCTCATCGGGGTCGAGAGGTCACAATCGTAAACACCTCGGGGGAGGGCGAGAGTTGCCTTGCCCTCCACGATAATCGTGGGAGGCGCATCGGCACAATGCGCATCAACCACACGGGCCTGTGCAGGTATTCTGCCAGGGCGACGGACGTGCCCACGTCCATCGCCCGTAGGCCCTTCTTACGCCGGCCTCAAATTATTGCTGATCCTGCGCCGCCGTGATCGTCGACCGCGACAGGGAAGCAGGCTCGTCTGCTCCCTCTCCCTCTCCGCCGCCTCCTTTGCGAGCATAATCGCCTCGCAGTATGAGGCGACGGAGCTCCACCCGTTCTCGCTCTCGACCATTTTGCGGATGACGGCCGAGAGCGAGAGATCTGGGCCTACGGCCGCGACGATCTCGCTGCGTGGCTGTTCCCAGGCGTGACATTCTGCTAAAGTGTGCTGCGCGGTGTCGTCTGCGCAGCCACAGTGATGGCATCCTGGCAACGGCTCCCGGCGTATACCGATCCCGAAACAACCGTGCCCCGAGAGCACCCGTGCCAGCCGGAATCTCAAGGTGCCATGCCGCCTGGACAGGCCAGGACAGGCCGAATGGCTTCGACTACTGCCACGCCGGAGCTCGGTCGCTGAAGTCGTTGGGTCCATTGTTGGACCACCAGGAGCTGGTGGAGGTGGGATCTCGACGCCTCGATCCCCCGAGGCGCGAGTCTACGTTCCAGCTCCAGTACCTCCACGCGTCGTTGATAGAGCGACGCGTGGGCTGTCGCTTCACGCGTCGCTAGTCAGACCCAAGCCGCGCAAGCGCAGTACGGCCGGTCAAGCTTACTAGCATGCCATGACACGAAATTATAAATTAATCTCGTGCCAAAAAATACCGTTCAACGCGCTTAAATAAGTTTTCACTTCAAAAATCAATAGCTGAATGCATATTAGCGCACCAAGAAAGGCTGTACCTATTTGGCAAACTATTTCTTTATTGTATTTATAATTGTCAGGCAAAGGTTAATATAAAAAAAAATTGGCAAGGTAATTTTAGATTAGTTGATAAAAGAAATATATATATATATATATATATACATACAATAATAAGAATGTAAATCAAACGTGACTGTACATTTTAGAATAAAATACATTTTAATCAATTTTAGAAATGTCTGTCTGTCTGTTTGTATGAACACGCATCACTGCTAAAGTACTGCGTTCATGATAAAACTTTTTCAATAGAATCATAAAACATATCTCCGAGTAACATTTAGTGTTTATTTCGTTTAATCGGATCGTTCTATCAAAAGTTATTGTAATTTTAATGACGATGTGACTTAAGTACGAGATAAAAGTAGATAAGTAATTAGACTCAATACATTCAGATATTTTTTTATATCATAGGAGGCAAACGAACAGGTAGGTCACCTGATGTTAAGCGATCACCAACGTCCATAGACACTTGCAACATCCGGGGAGTCGCAGGTGCGTTGCCAGCCTGTGTTTGGAGGAAGGGGGGGAGGGGGTTTGGGCTTCCAGAATTCTCACTGACCGAACGAAACGCAACAATGCAAGCACTATTACTTCATGTCGGTGTTTCTGTGGGTCGGGTGGAAGTACCCCAGGCGAGCCGACCCATTCATGCTGAAATCAGTAATAGCTTCAGCATGGCTCTATCACCTATATTATTAGTCACTATTGTGTTCATAATGTTTCACGCGGACGGAGTCGCGGGCACAGTTAGTATTAAATAAAAAAGCCATATAAACCTGCAAACAATTCCCTTTATTCGTCGCACACGCGATCAAACAAACAAAATACACGCGAAGTTATTTCTTGCATATTTATCATTTCCCGGCTTCCTACTCCGGTATTTGACAGCGTGTTCATTTCTCCGCGTCACTTTTTACACTGGCGGACATGAAAATGTGCTGTTATGAGCAGCACATTTAAATTTCCACTTTTGATATTTACTTCCAGAATATTCCCTCGGTGACACGGAAATACATTTTTAAAATGACAAAGTCTAGGCAACTCCGTCTACGATTTAAAAGCACCTAAATTCGTTTCTTTGAGTGATAAATGTAAACAGAAAGTATAGCGAATGAATAACGAATTCTACAAACTATTATAGAATCAGATATGCACACAAACTTAAGAATTAAATTATGTAAAAACTATAGAGTTGTGTGTATCACTGTACTGTGGTCTAAACGAAGTACGTGGGTTTATTAAGAAATAAATAAACCCATTATTTGTACTAGGACTTTAAGATTTTTTTTTATATCATAGGAGGCGAGCGAACCTGATGTTAAGTGATCACCACCGTCCATAGACACCAGCAACACCAGAACAGTCGCAAGTGCATTGCCAGCATGTATTTGGGGGGAAGGGGGACAGGGAGAGGTGGGGGAAGAGAAGGGGGAGAGGAGGGAAGGTGGGCCTCTGACGCCCTCACTGACCAAACGAAACGCAACAATGCAAGCATTGTTACTTGACGTCGGTTTTCTATGAGACGGTGGTACTACCCTGGGCGAGCCGACCCATTCATGCTGAAATCAGTTATAGCTTCAGCGTGGTTCTACCATACGCCACAGTATGTAAAATGATCAATTTTATAAATAAACTGAAAAAATACTTAAGTCTTGGTGAATTTTCAATTCAACCATGTCATAATAATGATTATATGAACAATTCTCTATATCCTGCTTATCGTTGGCTTAGTTATGATCGAATCTCGATAAGTGGTACAACACTAGTTTGTATAAAAAAAACAAGGCGTGTCGTAGAGACATACGATAGAATTAAAAATTATATTTGGAAACATTTTGATTAAAAAAAACAATAAAAAGCCAACGTGACGCTATGTTTCCAGGTAGTCAACCGTCCAGGTACTGACCGCACCTGACGTTGCTTAACTTCGGCGATCGGGCCAGACCCGGTGTTTTCAACACTCTACCCGACACAGTGTTTTCCCTTACTACTTTTCGATACACAAGAAGGTTGCCTATCACGACTTCAAAGCCCTGCCATAAGAAGTTTCAATTTAAAAAACAAACCTTTTATAAACTACCTCATCATCTTCTATACACATCTTTTTTAATCTTCTTCCGAACTGACTACACTATTGACCTGGAAAGGGGTCTTTACTTTATAGATTTTTGTAAAAAAAATTGTTGCATGTGTCTAGGAATAAGTAATAAAATACATGTCAACTATTTTTAGAAATGTATATCTGTCTGTTTGTATGATTACGCATCACTGGTAAAGTACTGCGTTTAGGATAAAACCTTACCAAGAAAATCATAAAACATATCTTCGAGTAACATTTAGTCTTTGTTTCATTAAAATCGGTTCGGTCTACCAAAAGTTATTATAATTTTAATGACGCGACTTAATTACGAGAGAAAAGTAGATAGTAATTACAGTTAATACATTCATATGACTTTATTAGTCATTGTTTTGTACATCAGGTACATCAGGAAATCGCGGGTACAGCTAGTAATATATAGAAAAGAACCGTATGCATTTGGCCATCTGTGTACACGGGTAAATAATGCACCCAGTAATTTGCTTAAATCAACCGCTTCTCCGAATCGTTGTAAAATCGCATTCGCAAACAAAATTCTCCTTAACCCAAATGTATATGAAACATTGTTTAAATTGATGCCTTTTATAACTTCAGTTATGCTTATTTTGGGATGTAAAGAGTGTCGAATAACATCAAACGACTTGAGACACCCAAGTCAACGCCAACGTCACCTGCACGTGGTCCACCCTGCTGAATAACATACGAGGCAGTGGCGAAAGCGGGGTGGTAAAGTTTCACAGCCTGACTGGGTCGCAACCACCATGTATATGGCGAAAAAGCCCATCATAGTGATTCGCTTCCGCGGGTCGCGTTTCGGTATCAGCCTGTGCATATCCAGTCGGCATGACAACTGCGACCGGCGATGGATAGTGTGTCACTCGGTGGTCGCCATTATTTTTGGATTGTACTGTGCTTACCATCAGGTATAATGCAGTCGTTTTGTCGTGCTACAATAAAAAAACACATCAGTATAAAAAGAGAATATTCTATAGTGTTTACTCGGTAATCGATTCATGTAATCTATACTCATACTATAATTTGTTTGTTGTTTGATTGAATTCTATCTCTAAAAATCCTAGTCAAATAAAAAATTATATTTCTTGCTTTTCATAACATCGCACTGCTATTACAAAATCGTCGTAACGCGAAAATTTCGTCAATTGAAATTTATTCATATTAATTAGTAGTTATAATTAATTAATTACAATTAATAATTAGGAATAATTAATTAATCTTAATGGAAAAAGCGATAACCCACACGTCAGTAAAACAGTTACAAAAATATCTCTAAATTGAAGCGAGAAATATAACTCTATAAATCAATTTTTAATGAACTTTGCTGTGCTACGATAGAAAAAGAACTACTAACGACTTCTATCACTCATCAATATTGCATCATTTTTAGTTTTAAGAAAAAGCGACCGGGTCGTTACGTGTTAGTATATCATAGATTACATTATAAAGCAAAGTACATTCATTAGTCTAATCTATTCTATACATATAATAAAAATGAAGTGTCTGTATGTAATATCAAAATAACATTTTTTTACTGATTGGCTGTGACAGTATACACGCAACTGATAACAAAAATGCAATAATAAAAAGGCAGATAGCAAACATTACAGCGGGTTACTTAGGCTATTTTAAATTAGACTAGCTGTTAACCGTGGCTTCGCCCACAGTGCTACCTCCAAAACGGTTCGACCGATGTATACTTTCACCAGCATATAGCGGACGTTATAAAAAGTAATTTAGTCTATTTTAATTTAGACTAGCTGTTAACCGTGGCTTTGCCCGCAATGCTACCTCCAAAACGATTGGACCGATTTTAACGGGATTTTCACTGGCAGATACCTGACCGTATAAAAAGTAATTTAGGTTATTCTATTTTAGATTAGCTGTTACCCGCGACTTCGTCCGCATGAAATTTAGCAAAAATATGTTGTTCACTGTAAACATGTGCGTAAGACGTGCGTTGTACTGGATTCCAAGAATAAATATAATTGAAATTCATATATCTGTATGTATGTATTCTAAATTATATTGTTTTTTGGTCATTTTAGCGGCCATTTTATTTTATTTAAATTGTGAAATATTAAAAATCGCTTAGATAGATATAACGTTTTATATCTTGATTTATATTTATGCAAGATTTCAAGACGTCAGCTCATTCATTGTTTACAATTCTACAGTATAATTATTAATAGTAATTTTAAAGATAGAAGGGGTCTTTCTAATAAGATATTAGACAATAAACGTATTACTTATTGATAATATTGTATCATTATCTATTTTTAAGTCATTTTGTCATTAGTTCCTTATACAGTGTAAGTGAGCACTGAGGGGATATGGTAGGTTAAGTTTCCATATATGTTGCTGATGATACACCTCATTTGCCACACTGTTAGTATTTATATATCTAATGTATACGTTACATTTTACTGTATGGGACGGGCGTGTCGTACTTACAATTGTTTTTAAAGAGCATTTCTATAATTGTAGATGGTCTTACAATTTTATATTTCTTTAATACAAATTAAAAAAAACACGTGCGGAGCTGCGGGTACAGCTAGTTTTCTATAAAAATGCATCATTTCATGAATTCTGAATGTAGTGTATTTTTGACTTACGACAGTATTGTAATAGCAGTGCAATATATTAGTTTCTAGCTTTAGAAACAGAGCACTCTTCTCTTAATGATAAGAAGCCTTTGTCCCTTTTTGTAAAGTTGACAATGTTTATACAATATTTCATTTTGTTCGATTGAATAATAAAGGCGTGAGAGCAAAACAAACAAACATTCGCATTAATAAGTATTACTTTTATATAGTTTTAGAACCTATTTACTTAAAAAGGTTATAAGGCATCTAGAAACAGGCTAGAACCCTTAGGATTTAAAAAAATACTATAGAAAGTATCGGTCAGAATGCAGGCCATTGAACGAAGTAATAGTGCGAGTAGTAGTATCGACGGCCGAGGGTGAGTTCACCACCCGAGTAGAACCGAGCACAACCGAAAAGGGCCGAACTATGAATGCTCATGTTAGCGAAGTATTATACTGCGCAGTTCAATCGCAGAATAATCGTACGTTACTTGGTTTTATTTACGCTGATCTCTGTTGGTCGTAATCGTAGGTGGTGAAGCCACGCTGAAGCTATATTATTATATATATACCGGCGTAGTACCACCCACAGAAAACCAATGTGAAGTAACAGTGCTTGCATTGTTTCGTTTCGTTCGGTCAATGAGAGTGCCGGAGGCCCACCTCTCCTGACCCCTACCATCCCTCCTACTTCCTATCCCCTCCCCTCTCCCCTACAAACACAGGTTGGCAACGCACTTGCGATTCCCCTGGTGTTGCTAGTGTCTATGGACAACAGTGATCACTTAACATCAGGTGACCCGCCTCATCGTTGACCTCCTATGATATGAAATAAAATAAAAGAATCGAAATATTCATAATTAAACGCGAGTAAATGCACGGGATACTAGTAATAATAATATATAGTATATAGTAATAATAATATATAGTAATATACAGTGAGATCATGTTGATATTCTATTTCAGTAGAAAAACAAATCTATTTCGTTATTTTTTCTTACTCTAAAAATCTGATAACATGTTTCATTTTAGATAAAAAAAATACAATTTTGATAAACATTATATGAGCAATTGTAATATATAATCATTAACCTCAATATAGAAAGCCTTGGTTATTATAATCCATAATACTTGGAAAAATCAAATAACGCGATATTGTGGTAAGAAACATACAATAGAATGGACTATTGGCTGAACAATCTCGCTTAGGAGCTCGGTAATGACGAAAACCGGGGCGCTTTATTTCACGTTATTTATCGAAATACCACTACTATTGGTTTTTGTAATGGAACACGTTACATATTTTTTATTTGCAAAGTTTGAAGATCTTGAAAAATAACGTTAAATATTAAGAACGGCTAAGATTTAGATTATTTTGAAATGTAAATGACACAAATGTAAATGTAAATGACACAAATGTAAATGTAAATGACACAAATGTAAATGTAAATGACACAAATGTTTAATATAACACTTTTCTCTATATTACCATATAACTTTAGCCCAACCTTCACTATTTTTTTTAAGTAGTCCGGTGAAGCTGTTAAGACCTTGCTAGGTCAATAACGTAGTCATGTCGAAAAAAAAAACTTCACTAATTTTTCTTTAGTTTATTTTTTAAGCTTTCACATCTTAAATTACGTCTTATTCTACTAACCCCAATAAGTTTTGCATTCACGTTACCAAGGCTCCAACAAAGACAAAAAAGTGTGTGTGTACTTATGTACACACGTTAGAAGTTGTACTTCTTTGGCGTAACAAGATAAAAATCTTTTAATTTATTTTATATTTCGCCTTATTTTAAGTTTGTAGAAAAAACGACACTAACAATAGAAAAAGTTGACTATAGCTAACTTCAGGGTGTCGGTTTTTCGTGACGGTGTGCGCGCGCGTCGTAAAAATTTACTCTCATCATTTTTCCCTAACGCGCCAAACGACGTATAACTTCAATAAGGTAACTTTTATTCAGAAAAAAGTTCTGCTTCTGAGAGATAGGTCTAATTTACATGAACGCGAGCGGAGTCCCAGATAAAATCTTGTATTATACATGCGAATGTAGGGGTTTATTTGGTTGTTACGCTTGCATTTTCATAAAATTTTGCACATAATTTGTTAGGAATACAGAAAGGTACATAAGAAACCTGCCATCCAGAAAGCATTTAATATTCCCGAGGAATAGGTGAAAACTTCTTTAACGCGAGCCAAGTCGCTAGCAAAAGCTAGTATACAGTATATTCAAAATAACTACGTCAGATTTAATGATAAGTCAGAACAGTACACATAAAAAAGGGCCGAAACAATTTGTTTTTACGCAGACAAAATCTTGGTAAGTGGATATGCAATATTTATCCATTCACTATGATATAAACATTTTTCTTCGTTATCACTACGTCTTTCTATCGGTCGGAAAATATACCTTATGCGGTATACCTCAAGGAGCTAAAGACACCCAAACCGCGGTCAAATCTTGTGAGCAAACAATCTTTGTTTTAAGGATTTATTTATTTGTCCGTTCCATGTTTCTTTGTTGAGGCCTAAAAAACGGTAAATATTTCAATATGGGTTTGTCTTTCCACGTTTAAATAGATTTGGGATTCGGATTTAGTTAAGTGTACTCCTTCAGCCTTGGTTTTCATAACATTTCTTGCAGGAGGCCCGAAGCTGGGTCGGCTGCCGCGTCGGAACGATATGAGGATTGCAAGTGCCATCCCTTGTCGTCCGCCTATGACAGTAGAAGGTACACCGTTGGGCTTTAATCGGTAAGAGTGCTACCCTCTCACACTACACACTACTCACTCTCTCCCCTGGTAAGGTTGTGTGGCCATGCAGGATTAACACATGAAAAAGAAAATGATAGCATGTTCAATGTTTGTATTAAGCCCTTGCCTATATTACTCGCAAGCGCAAACTTACAATTACATTCAGTACTGTACTTGAAATTACTGTCATATTGTACGTAATATTTGAATGATGGAGCATTATTTGAGGTCTTGCAAAAAATATTCCTATCTATAGCTTGGAGATTATAACACTGCCTCAAATCTTAATCCATGTTATAGTTAGCCGGTTCATTCAAGTTTACCGATAGTCTTTAGAGGTGGTAGAGCCACGCTGAAGATATTACTGGTTTCAGCATGAATGGGTCACCTCTCGCCGTCTCACAGAAAACCGACGTGAAGTAACAGTGCTTGTATTGTTGCGTTTCGTTCGGTCAGTCAGAGCGCCGGACACCCACCTCCCCTCCCCTTCCACTTTCCCCTTCCCTTCCTCCCCCCCTCCCTACACAGGCTGGCAACGCACTTGCGATTCCTCTGGTGTTGCAAGTGTCTATGGACGGTGGTGATCACTTACATCAGGTGACCCGCCTGTTCGTTTGCCTCCTATGATATAAAAAATTTTTTAAAAAAAAAAAAAAAAAAAAAAAAAAAAAAAAAAAAAAAAAAAAAAAAAAGCTTCAACCGCTGTGTACCAGTAGCTCTACAGTTGTCATTTTTCTACGTTTTTATTGTATCTTAATTATGTTAATATAAAATTATAATGAAAAAAATACACGAGGCAGTCATTCATAAGAACTACTGACAAGAGTGAAAACTCAAAACAGTGATATAACTATGTTCTCTTTGGAATTATAGTATGAATTATTTAAACTTCATATTTCGTATATTGAAATTATTAACATTAATCTGGTTTTCAGGTTTATTGGCGCTCCGAACAATAATTATATATATTTGCTCAGTTTATTAATTAATCTAAGATATGATGGACGACAAAACATCAACACAGGCCGCTGTACAACGCGTTGCTTGTCTAACGCAAGCCGCGCAAGCGCAATACGCTAGGTCACGATTTAATAGCATGCTATGACGCGAAATTATAACTTTATCTCCTGCCAAAAATACCGCTCAACGCGCCTAGGAGTTTTCACTTCAAAAATTCTTACTTTGAAATGAGAAAACTAAAAAAAAGAATGTGAAAATAGTACATGTGGTAAGGGTTGAACTTAGTCCGCTGGCGGCGCGGTAAGTAAATGTAATCTGCCCGCATTGCCCCAAATTAGACCCAGACTTGCGCTCATTTGTTCACTTGTCAACTAGCTTGCGTAAACCTAGGACAACAATTTTCCTAGAAGAATCAAATAATTTATATTTTCTTATGTAAAACATGTAATAGACAGACATACATGTCTACAGCGCAGCCCGTAGCTAATTACATCAAACTAAAAACAGAACTATAGTTATATATAGCTAATACCGCCAGTTACCTCTGACAAATTTAACAATCAATAGTTTTGTTTCCGAACAGCACCATCTAGTGATATATACTATAACAAAAACTACTTACGAATGCGAATGTGCTGAAAACCGCATGAAAATCTGTTCAGTAGTTTTTGAGTTTATCGCGGACTGACAGACAGATGTGACAAAGGAGTTTGTTTTTTATTTAGTGATGCAAAATGACTTGTACGTGAGGACATCAGCTGCGACTGCTGATGGAATGTTCATCCCTACCATACCATGGTTTTTTTACAAACTCAGTGTAGTCACTTTATCGTAGTTCTCTAAAAAAGGCAATAATTTATATTCAGATATTCTGCTGACATTTGATTATGGTCATAACAACTGAAACCATTATATCAGATGTGAATTTTCGTTAATGGTGAGATTGATCCTTGTTTCGCGTGTTCTGTTTATCGATTCTAGATTACAATCGAAATGCAATTGCTTTCTGAAATACAAACTATTACCATTCAGGATAATTTGTAATACTGATTAGCAGTTATACTGAAGTCCAATTCTTTGGACTTTGGGAAGGGCACGTCTGCCATTTTTAGTAATATTAAGTTGTATATGAAAATCAAAAATGCTTTATTCAAATTAGGCCCTGAGAAAGCGCTTATGAACGTCAAAGCTAACCCTGGATCGGAAACAACCCAGTCATCGAGAAGAACCAGCAAGAAACTTGATCTGATTTATCTTTCATCACACTATTATTACAAACAGATTACATGCATTTTTGGTGGATGCACAAAGATTGGCGTTATTTCCAGACGTCACCATCGTTCACATATTGATCCAACCTATAACAGCCTTTAGATATTAAATCCCAGTTGGATAAATATTCCTAATGAAGTCAAAAAGATGCATATAATAATATTAATAATAATACTTTGATACATCTGACAGCTTGTGTTCGTAAATTAAACTTAAAACATATGTGGGAAAAGAAATAGTTCTACATCCCAAATTTAGTGTTTTGTGTAGCAAAATCAAAATTACTTTATTCAATTTAGGCCCCAAGAAGATCGTCAAAACCACCACCGGCGCGGAAAACAACCCAGTCATCGAGAAGAACCGGCGAGAAACTCGATGGGGTTTATCTTTTTAACATACATATATTTAAAATTCATTACACGTTAGGGGGCGTTCATAAATTACGTGAGATGTTTAAGGGGGGGAGGGGGTCGAGTCAAATCTCATCTAATCTTAAGTTGGAGAGAGAGGGAGTCTCGGCAAATATCACGCAATTTTTTTTCTGATTAAAACAAAAAAAAAATACTGTTTTGGTCCATTTAATCCAGATTGTACATGCTTAAGATTTAATATTAAGCGTAATCGTAATACGATTAAGATCATTCACTAATTCGTTCGAAAGAAAATAATTTCATTTTCTTTTTACAATAACAATCCAACGCGTTTACGTAAGAAATCCACATTTTGAAAAATCTCACGTGAGATTGGGGGATGGGGGAGGGGGTTGAATAAAATCTCACGACATCTCACCAGGGGGGGAGGGAGGGACAGAAAATTAAAAAAAGCACCTCACGTAATTTATGGACGCCCCCTTACAATCGTTTTTGGTGGATGCACAGAAAAGAGTCAATTCCAGACATCACCATCATTCACATATTGATCCACTCTATAACAGCCTTGTCACATCAAACCCGCTTGATATGGTGCTTAAACTTACAGTTCGGCAAAACGGTAATGTGATTTAGGGCTTTGTTGTAAAGCCTGATACTATTACCTAAAAACCTATTATTGGTTTTTATGTTTTGATGTCATTAAATTATTACGTAAAGAAAACTTTTCTTATTTCTGACTCCCCGCTCCCATTTGTCAGCAGACATGGGCAATGCCATATAAGTATTTTTTATATATTCTGGTTCCCTTTTTGATTCACAGGCTGCAGTTAACAAGTCTAGAAATAAGGAGCTTACAGTCTATAGATGAATTAACTACGTGGTTCACTACTAGGGAGACGGTAGCCCCAGATACCCGTATCGCTCACGTCATCAAAAATATGGTACGTAAATCAAAGACCACCCGCCCCCTTTAGTGCGGACACAATATTTGAATAGCCCCTTTCGACATCACGATGGACAACAATAGGTGTTAGAATAAGTAAGATTAGACTCACGACTAGTCCACGTTGGTGATTGGCGTCCTATTCTACAAATCTCGAGGACTACACATGCGTGCGCCCGTGCTCTGGATCACGACACGTGCGATTTGCACCGAGCGATTCGACCGCGCCCGTTTAACTAACGACAATCGCAAACTCGTATGAATTCCAACGAATTGTATGGAGGTTTGAATAATAAAACATTAATCTAATTTTGGTAATTATCAAGAAAAATCTTAATCACCATAGATTTGACTTTTTCAAAGAAAGTTCTTCTTTTAATTCTATGCGAGAGGAGCCGTGGGCATACCTATAATTATAGTATATACTAGCGGGCCCGGCAGACGTTGTCCCGCGCTGATTATAAAAAAATCCTGGATAAATTATATACCAAAACGTTCCTCGTGAATCACTGTATCCACTGGTGAAAACCGCATAAAAATCTGTTCAGTAGTTTTTGAGTTTATCGCGAACAGACAGACAGACAGACGCGGTAGGGGACTTTGTTTTATACTATGTAATGATATACGCTATGATTTATCGGAATCGCATCTTTTTACCGCATGTACAACAGAGAATACTCTAAAGAAGTTTTTGACATGGTGCCCTCATCGACGTTCTAAATTCGCACCTCCCGACGCTGGCTGTTTGCTCATCCACACACTCTAAAACCTAATAAAATGGCGACAATCGTAAGGTTCTCCAGAACCTTCATTATGCGTACGCTGGCGCTGTGGAATGGGTTACCTAGTACAGTATTCGCTCAGAGTTATGATATGGCTCTCTTCAAAAAGGGATTGAAACATACTCTTCAACACCAGCGACGCAACAGCGCTACCTGTGGTATTGCAGGTGTCCATAGACGAAGGTAACCATTTATCATCAGATGGGCCGTTTGCCTGTTTGCTGCCTATAGCATAAAAAAATGCAGTAAACACCGTTTTATAACGCTGACTGTGCTCTAGAAAAAAGGTTACTAAAATTTCCCATATCCATATCAAGTATTCCACGAATGATCGACTTTCATTTCCAATTAAATCAGATCTAATTAAATGAAGTGCCAAATTTCATTAAAACCTAGTAGACCGAGTCCACCATAGTCTCATCCGGTTTAAATTACAGGATAGGACACAATAACAACAAAATAAATTCTACTACTATTTTTGTCACATCCTTTTTGGGAGCACGCTAATATTCAAAGTTGTAAGTCCATAACTTTTTTGTTTATGAAAAAGTGCCAAAATGTACACTTTATTATTTTGAGTACTTGAGGCATATAATAATCTAAATATTTCAGAACTAAAACCAACTTATGACAATTTTCGAATTTCCCATTAAGGGCACTTCGTGCCCCCGCGTGCCCCCACAGAAAAGCCCTGGATACCATAATTAATTGTGTTTCAATATGAATGAAAAATTCGATTCTTTCCCACAAAATAATTTTTCGATAACTGAAAAGCTCGTCAATATCTGATAAATAAAAATAAAGAAAGAAGTTCGGTTGTGAAATATAAGAGGGAGATAGATGTACTTAATTGTTTTATTCTCTCCCATTTATATATAGAAGATATAATAGGTATAGGAAGTATAACAATAAAGATCTTTTTTAAGGAAAAACTGTGTTATTTTATGTCAAATTCCGAATTGAATCATTATTTTGTTTAAAGAAAACAAACAACATATTTTAAATTGTATAAAGCTGTCCATTAGTTTATTTGTTCTAAAATAGTAGGTATTCGGCTGTAACTCGTACCTCGGGACATCGCAGAAGTTTAAAACAGTTTATGAACTACCAAATTGAGGTCCCTATACCGCTAATGTACTTCAAATAACTGGGAAGTTAGTTGATAGTTTCTCTCAGGTAATCAAAAGTGATCACAACTTGTTACGCTAATGATTGTGGCAACCACTTTAGACCGAAATTGATTATAGTGACATCTATTGTTTTTGCATTAAACTAAGTTTAATTTTTATTGTAAACTGTATTTGTATTACTCCTAACTCCAATAATATTATAAGTGAAAAGGTGTAGTTACGTTACTTACATGATATTTTGACAAAACAAATGACACGATATCGCATATGTACAACTTTTTAATTATAATATCATTGCCTAACTCTATTTCTTTTTTATTCCACTTATCTAATAAACCAATATTTTGTAAAAAAAAACGACGATAGTATATTACGATATATAGGTAGATCATGAAATTAATGGATATATATAACGAGATGAAATTTTAACGTAACAATTCAATCACAAAACAATTTTGAAATTTCACATCCGTTTGTCTAGTTTAATCAGTTCAAAAAAATAGTGTAATATGTTTTTACATTAGTATAATGAAATTTAAACTATTCCAAAAAAATTACTAAAATATATTTAAATGTAAACTTTCAAACGATATTTTCGCGGAATTAACGTCTATCACTCAATTCACTGGTTTTGTCACAACTTTAATTCGAATCTAGAAATGTATTGGATATTGTGATGTTGGCAACTCAGTATATTGTTTTTGAAGAGAAATTTCTTATGGTACAGTAGGGAAACATTTTCGTTACACGTTAAACGTATAGGAACGTAACGTAACGTGTCTGGGTATAGTATGTGGTATACAAAAATGAGTAAATTATACCACAAGACCTTGTACAGTATATAGTTTGAGAGCATTCTTCTAAAGATAATTTAATTCATATGAGCTAAAGAATTTTCGCTTCCTCCGCGTGTACACGCTTTTTTTTATATATAATAGTAGGCAAACGAACAGGTGGGTGACCTGATGTTAAGTGATCACCACCGTTCACAGACACTTGCAACACCAGAAGAGTCGCAAGTGCGTTGCCACCCTGTGTTTGGGGGAGGGGGAAGGTGGTTTATCCGGCGCTCCCACTGACCGAACGAAGCGCAACAATGCAGGCAC
Source organism: Antheraea yamamai (assembly GCA_036509395.1). NCBI lineage: Eukaryota > Metazoa > Arthropoda > Insecta > Lepidoptera > Saturniidae > Antheraea > Antheraea yamamai. The sequence goes on from AP028451.1 coordinate 8,234,555, forward strand.
TGTTACTTCACGTCGGTTTTCTGCGATAGGGTGGCAGTACCCCAGGCGAACCGACCTATTCATGTTTAAACCAGTAATAGCTTCAGCGTGGCTCTACCACCTCTGACACACTCTTATACACAATGTTTTTTTCTTTGTTTGAACATGCTTACATGTGAAGTTAAGAAACAAATTATAGACCAGTAAGCAAGCTTTGAGAGAACGAAGTTTGAGAACGGACGGCCCGTGTGGTGAGAAGTGGACTATCGGGGACAGAGGGTGAGAATATTGAAACACAGATGTAACTGCGAGACAGGACTGGTATTTATAAATATATATAAATAGAAGTAAATCTCCGAATACATGTAAGCGCAATATTGGACTAATTCGTTTTTTGTAATATGTAATTTTCGGGACAAAGTTTATATAAAAGAAAATGTATGCAAAGTTGTATCGGAACAGTGAAAAATTTGAGTTAAAAAATCTTCATAAAAAAAGTGAGTGCGACATAATAGAGTAGGAAGATATTTTTTTTCTTCGGAATGGTCTCTGCCTTTGTAGGCAATTCAATGGCAATGTAGCCAATGTAAAGTGTGACAAATATACTTTTTAAACTTGATCGCCAAATATTCGGTGTAACTACGTACAAAGATCTAATTAAAAGAGCAAATCACCACAGGGTCCTTGGTTCCTGATTTATTTTTTGTATTGTATTATCGTAGGGTACCGGTAAGATTGGGTCTCGTTTTCTTCGTTACATCTAGTTTACAATAAAGAATATCTTGTTGTTGTAATAAACTTTTATAGCGATCGTTTATAATAGGCGCTTAATTCAGAAAAAATGAAATTTCACGATGAGAGGTTTTAACGCCCATTATTGGTTGTCAACAACGTGTTGTTACCGATGTGGGTGAGCCAGAAAGATAAATTAATAAAAAAACTGGACTATTAAACATGTCTCAAACTTTTTAACCGACTTCGAAAAAGGAAGTGGTTACTACGTTTGGTTGTATGTATTTTTTTTATGTATGTTAATCGATATCTCCGTCAATTATGAACCGATTTTAATGATTCTTTTTTTATTTGAATTGGTTATAATCAGAGGTGGTCCTATATAAATTTAAAGAAAATATTCAACCCCTAAGGGGTGAAATATCGTTTATTTGATTTTCAGCCACTTCGTCTCTACGTATTTACGTGAAATTGGAACCGATTTATTATGCCCATTAAAAACCAGATATATTTACGGACACTAAAAATGGAGAAATAAAATTTTTTTACAAAAAAAATAAACCGCCTTCGATGTGAAAAACTAATAAGGCACTAAAAAGCGAAAAATAACTGAATTATTAAATTAACCAAATTAAATAAAAAATATTGATATTTGCACTACCTAATAATATATTTGAAGTCGATGCCAACCTATATTTCAAATTTGTTGCAGGTAATAAAATATGTATACTATACAGATATACATCATGGGACACGAGAGTGGACCAAAACTTTGTATGTAGATGATATGAATTTAGGTTGGCATTGACTTCAAATCTATTATTAGGTAGTGCAAATATCAATATTTTTTATTTAATTTGGTCAATTTAATAATTCTGTTATTTTTCGCTTTTTAGTGCCTTATTAGTTTTTCACATGGAAGTCGGTTTATTTTTTTTGTAAAAATTTTTTAGTTTCATATTTTTTGCCTATATTTATTCTAGATAAGAGAATAAATAACAAATAATTATCCCTTCAGTCAAAAGAAACAGACAGCTTTCCATTAACACAATCAATACTCTTCCCGAACAACCTTTACGGTCCATCCGTTCCATATTTGAAATCGTTCATGCAAAAAAACGGGAATAATTAAAAGGCGTGCCGCACACAAGCGGACTTTATCCAGGACCCTTGTCATGCGGATGACGGACGAGACAAAAACATACTGTTCGTGTGTATACGGCCTTTTTGTACAGCCACCCTTTACCCAACGCGCTGTGCTATTTGGAATGGGAAGGAACAGAATTTTTGTTGTTTGCAATTTTATTTCATACGCTTTTACAACTTAACTTGTACTGCTATATGAATGTTAAATTCGTTTTGGAGTTTTATTTTATTTTTAGCAACCAATGTTCTAGTGAATTATTACTACCATTTCGAGTACCTAGTTAATGATGTTACAAGTTTCTTGCGATCGTTTCAATGGACTAACAAGATGGTGGCCGTCTCGGGGAGTTTTTGTGGCAAGTCGAAATCCATGCTCCGTGGTATTCATATTATATCAATTTCACTTGTGAACAATAACCAGTCTATATTTAATGAATTTAATTCTTGCTTAACATAATTTTAGACCCACCCTTTATACTACATGCTCCACTCTTAAAGGTCTTTTTTGTTCGAACTGACTGCGCTATTGACCTAGCAAGGTCTTAGCAGCTTCACCGGACTACTAAGGCGAGCGCTTAAGGCACTCAGCCCATTTTATTTGACAACTAGCTCAAGGGTGTACGGCACACCTCGGTTTGGGCTGTTGCCTGATACATGCAATTCACGACTTATCTTTTTTTTTACGTGGGGAAATCCCTTATGGGTACACCACTCTCTCGGGGGAGAGAGTGGATTATGTCTGACTCGCATGGACTAAAACCCCACGGTGTACGTCTGCCGCTATAGTTGGGGCGACATGAGATCTCTATAGACTTCATCGTGCAGCCCCAGCGGTTGGCCCAGCAGCAAAAGCACCGTCGCCGAGCTCCGTCTTGTTAGGAGACGGCCTACGGAGACGGGTGTCACCGGCCGTCTCCTCCGTCCGCCGGACTTGTGCAATGGGAAGATGGGCCCCCCGACCCATCTTCCCTAGTCCGGTTAGGATGGGAGGAGGCGGACAAACTGCCGCCTCCTCCTGCCTGTCCTCCGTTGGTGGAGACGGTTCCTTTGAGGGTACTCCTCACGGAGCCTCGCCGCCTCCTTCTACGAGACGACTTCCTCGCAGAAGGAGGCCATAGCATTCCACACATCCTTGCCGCGGAGCATGGCCGTAAACACGCTCGGCAGTGAGAGATCCTGACCTACCGCCGCAGCCAGAGTGCGATGTTGCTCCTCCCACGCAGCACACTCAGAGAGAGACTTGCGTGCTATCCGGTGCAGGTACCAAACGAAGCACCCGTGCCCGGTCAGCAACTGTACCAGACGGAGTGGAATGGGCCCAAGGCCGCCCACTGTGGAACTCAGCACGCCGTGTGGCGTCGGACCATCTACCCTCTTGCGTCCACGAAGGCGACCTCTTTCCCATTCAGGTACGCCTCCAATAGCCGTCGCAGGTACCTACGGTGGCACACCGAAGAAGCGGAGTGTCGCCCGTGCGACACCATGCGGCTGACTGTTGACTATGTTGGCGATGCCCAAGGACGCCACCAATAATCTTTCGCCCTGAGAGGTGGCCTCCGTGGAGACCTGTTTTAGGAGGGTCAGGGCGTCCAACGTGGAACGCCCTGACCTGAAGCCGAACTGGGCGTCCAACAGGTTCGGCCCCCTTCCTCAAGATGCCGGACAACCCGGGAAGCAACGATCCTCTCAAGCGCCTTCCCGGTGTCGTCCAGCAGCACCAGGGGCCGGTACGCGGACGCGTAATCCGGGCGGCGGCTTTCCTTCGGAATCAAGCAAAGCCGCCCCGTCTTGTAGGGCCTCGAGAACTGTCCAACCGCAAGACAGCGATCAAACAGCTCCCGCAGCCACCCCCCGAGATGGCCCAACGCAATGGCTAGCACCCGGCCCGGGACCCCGTCAGGGCCGGGTGCTTTGCGCCCAGTGGTGCGGAGGCGCTCGATCGCCCTCCCAATCTCCTCCTCTGTAACCGGCGGAGGGATGACCGGCGCCTCCTCTGCCACCCGAGCAGGAGGCATGGAAAGAGGGAATTCACGACTTATCTGAGCTAAGCTAACTATTCATACATATATGAGTTGTTGAAACATATATGTGTACCAAGCATACATACCTCAACAACTCTTATATATATTTCGTATCGGACAATTTTCTAAACTATTTCAGTTTGATAAGGGAATAAAATAAAACCCTTTCACTTTCATGTGTAAGCGTGTGTGCATGCACGTCTGTGGAGGTGATTTGTGTAATGTTGTCGCAGTGATGTAAGACTTTGTGTCACTGTATCGCGCGAGCACACTCTTAAATGTCGTAGAGTGATGTTTGGTAGCATATAACTTGCATCCCAATTTGCGTTCAAATAAACAAAAAAATACATACAATCTTTTCAATTCAATAATATGAGTATTGATCATCACGATAAGGCATTCATATATCAATCTGCTTGTTAATTTTTAACCTAATCCTTTTTAATATTATAAATGCGGAAGTGTTGTTAGTTTGTTTATTTGTTACGGTTTAACCACGCAACCAATCATCCTGGCATTTTACATACACGTTGTCAGGTTTACAAAAAATCCGTAGCCGGACCAGGGAGGATGGGTCGGGGGGCCTATCTTCCCATTGCACAGGTCCGGCGGACGGAGAAGACGGCCGGTGTGTACCCGGCTGTCTCCTAACAAGACGAGGCCCGGCGGCGGCGTTTTCGCTGCTGGGCCAACCGCTGGGGCGGCACGATGAAGTCTGTAGAGATCTCGTGCCACCCCAACTATAGCGGCAGACGTACACCGTGGGGTTTTAGTCCGTGCGAGTCGTACATAACCCACCCTCTCCCCCGAGAGGGTGGTGTATCCATAAGGGATTTCCCCACGTTAAAAAAAAAAAGGTTTACAAAAAATAACTTAGAGTACCTTTCAACGTGAAAAATCTACATTAATACGAGCTAAGCCGAGGACAAAAGGTAGTATTTCATAATCCAAGAACATATTATGCCGGCCATACATGCAACGGTTCACCAGAGAAGTTTGGCTGTGCAGGTGTAATTGTGAAGTTAGAATGGAGCGTTTATTGGCACAGAATAGTACAGGAACTGCGTTGTTTACTATCTCAACTATGTATTTCATATACATAGGAAAAAAGTTAAGCACCACACCCCTTTCCCCACTTCTCCATAGCAAGAAAACGCAACGCTATACGTAGATTGTTATACCTTATATTATACTAGCTTCTGCCCGTGACTTCGTCCGCGTGGAATAGTTACTTTCGGCTAACGCTAACACGCAGCGGATGCTCATAAAAGGGAAAAAAACGATTTTGAAACATTCTTTATTGGTGATCCGCTCTTTTTGGTCTGATGATATATAGCCTTCCTCGATAAATGAGCTATCTATTACTGCAAGAATTTTTCAAATCGGACATGTAGTTCCTGAGATTAGCGCGTTCACGCAAACAAACTCTTCAGCCTTATACTATTACTATAGTTAACGCTATCGCAAAATTTATCCAGTAGTTTTTGAAGGGTGCGCACATAAAGACAGACACCTGTCATTTATATAGACATGGTATCATTTTTTCCCATATTTCGAAACCTCAGATAATATTATACGTATCGATTTCATTCTAATATTTTCTTAATCCCAAATCTATATTTCCAATAATCGCAGAACAATATCGGAATAGTAATGTGGATAAGCCCTCTGATCTTTTTGAAACGGCGGAATCCGAAGCTGTCCCAGAAGGGTAAAGATTTCCGATCCATCACGCCCTCTTTCCATCGGGCCTATTTCAAACTTTACTACATCAGTGAATTTATTGGTGTAACTTTAAGGAATTAATTTCTAATAAATATAATAATGTATTTCTAATAGCTATAAACATTGTTTGTGTTTTATTTTATATTTATAATAGATTTTCAAAAATGTATATATATTTCGAAAATATAAAATGTATTTAAAAATTTTGAAATCGTCAATATAATGGATAATTATTAATAATTATATTGAACAAAGTTAGGTAACTTGAAAACGATGTAAATTCAAAGGGGGATAATTGTAAACATATTGCGAAGACAAAATGAATATACTTACCTTTTCAATTCTACTATTTATAATAAAGTTTGTGTTACTGCCATCTATAAATATATTGTGTAACTAAATTTAAAAATGCTTTATCTCTTACTCAAAACTACAAATTGTTCATGATATGTACGCTAGATGACGCTATACCATATTTATGCGTTGACTAAATAGAAATCATATTTCAAAATGCTACAAAGTTGCACTATCAACAATTCAATAAATTGAATATTACAATCATACTACAATTTAAGTAAAGTAAAATATGTTATTTAACAGTATATGAAATAATTTATGTTCATACATAGGTGTACAAACGCTGGAGTGCCTCTTCTTTTACTGTTTTTTTTTAATTTATGACGCTCATAATCTATACATATAATAAAAATAAAGTATCTATATGTAATATCAAAATAGCAAATTTTTAATGATTGGATATGAAAGTATACTCGATAACAAAATGACAAAAATGTAATTTAATTTTTTTTTTGTCAGTCTGTTTGTTCCAGGTAATCTCCGTAACGGCTGAACTGATTTTGACGGGAATTTCAATGGCATATAGCTCACCTTATAGAAAGTAATTTAGGCTATTCTATTTTTTAAGTAGCTGTTACCCGTGACGTCGTCCTCATGAAATTTAGCAAAAATATGTTGTTCACTTTAAACGTGTCCGTGAGGTTTACGTTGTACTGGAGTCCAGGAGTAAATATAATTGAAATTCATAAATTTGTATCAAATGTAATTTGAAATATATTGTCTTTTGGTCATCTTGGCGACCATTTTCTTTGTATTTACCGCGCTTGCGCTGCGTAACTACCATAGCAACGTATAAGAATATTGGATCAACTTCAATGAGCATTATTTTAATTAATTTGTATTAAAAACTGCTTACAAACTGATATAAACTTTTACATCTTGATTTATATTTATGCAAGATTTTAAGATATCAGTTCATTCAGTATTTTAAATTGGTTAGAAAAATAAGTATCAACTTACTGTTTACGAATTTGTACCTATCGAGTATGTCATCCTCTTTGGCAGACTTGCGGAAACTGTTGTATATATTCTAAATAGAATGTCGTTCAAACAAATGAACAATCGCGTGCCTCTATAAACACCATATATGAAGTTCTGAATAAACAGTCTATTTTACGCACTCTGAGTCTTACCATTACACTGTCCTTGTCAGTCTAGACTCTTATAGTAGTGAGCCCGAAGCTCCTACAAATTCATCATTATAATTAATATTAATTTTGAAGATAGCAGGGGTCTTTCTAAGAAAATTTTAGACTGTAAACGTATTACTTATTGACAATATGGGTATGTTAGACCTTTATAATAACATGTTTAAGTCAATGTCTCATAGTTCCTTATACAGTGTAAATGAGCACTGAGGTAATTATATGGTCGGTTAAAGTTCCAAATATGTTTTTTTTTTTTTATATCATAGGAGGCAAACGAACAGGTGGGTCACCTGATGTAAGTGATCACCACCGTCCATAGACACTTGCAACACCAGGGGAGTCGCAAGTGCGTTGCCAGCCTGTGTAGGGAGGGGGGGGGGAGGAAGGGAAGAGGAAAGTGGAAGGGGAGGGGAGGTGGGTCTCCGGCGCTCTCACTGACCGAACGAAACGCAACAATGCAAGCACTGTTACTTCACGTCGGTTTTCTGTGAGAGGGTGGTACTACCCCGGGCGAGCCGACCCATTTATGCTGAATCCAGTAATAGTTTCAGCGTGGCTCTACCACCTCTGAATACCATATCTGTTGTTGATGATAAGCCTCATTTGACACACTGTTAGTATTTATATATCTAACTAGCGGGCCCGGCAGACGTTGCCCCGCCCTGATTATAAAAAAATCCTTGATAAATCATACACTAAAACGTTCCTCGACAATCACTCTATCCACCGGTGAAAACCGCATGAAAATCCGTTCGGTAGTTTTTGAGTTTATCGCGAACAGACAGACAGACAGACGCGGTAGGAGACTTTGTTTTATACTATGTAATGATGTACACGTTACATATTACTGTAGATGGCGTGCGCGTCGTACTTACAATTGTTCTTGAAAGAGCATTTCTGTAATTGTATTATACATCTTCTGACAATTTTATACTTCTTTAATACAATTTAAAAAACGCGTACGGAGCCGCGTTTAAATCATAGTAATAATTATTTTTGTTTATTATCACGTGGATGCCTGCACATTTAAACAGTAAAGATGAGGTAGCTAGGTAGCAGTTCTGCTGCATTCGCAGTGCCTAAGTCTCGTCAGCTAACAGATATTATTACCACTGCCAACACTGCTAGAAACACATGAATAAAGAAAGTATAACTTCAACGTACAAATGTTCGTAAAAAATATACACATTCAATAATTAATAATCATGCAATAATATAGACACTTAATTAAAAAACTCATTAAATGCATAAAATATAAAACATATCTTACTTTTAATTACAAAATGAGTCTTACACATGTATGAGTTTATTTTCTGTTACTGGCCGCTTGGACGCCTAATTAGAAACATTTAAAAAACGCATCCATAACTCGTTCTTTTTTTGAAATTTGAGAATAACATTTCTTTCTTCGCTTTTTCTATTATTTTGGCGGCAATACAAATTTTAATCTGAATTTTATTTTGTTCAAAAGGGACGAAAATATAAGTTGTGATGCGTCAACTAGGCAAATAATTGTTAATTTACATATAGATCATAAGTGGGTGTACAGAACAATAGCTGAGCATTTAAATTATTCTGTTAAGAAAGTTTTTAATGCAATTGATCATTATAAAACACTTGGAACTGTTGAAAATGTTCTTAGAAAGGCTCGACCAAGAAAAACCTCTCCCAGAGAAGATACGCTAATCGTTCGTGTTGCTAAAAAGACCCAATTAAAGGCTCCAACCAGATTAAAAATGAAGTTTTATCGCCTGATGTCCCGAGAAACATCTCGTCAAGACTGATATACCGAAGATTAGTGGAAGCTAAATTGTTTGGATGAATCTCTCGAAAGGTACCGCTTCTTACTAAGCAACACCGAGAGAAGAGATTATTATTCGTTAAAAAATATGTTAATTGGACGGTACGAGAATGGAAAAAAGTGTTATTTTCAAATGAAACAAAAAATAATATGGTAAATTGTGATGGAAAGCGCTATGTTAGACGTCCTGTAAACAATGTTTTTAATTATAAATACACAAGGAGTATGGTCAAGCACGGTGGCGGTAACATTAAAGTTTGGAGGTGTTTTTCCGGATGTGGAGTTGGCCCGTTCGGAAGAATGACGGTACAATGGATCAATGGCAATACAAAAATATCTTAGAGCACACAATGATTCCCTACTCGGACGATCATTTACCTGTAACAGGAACTTTCAGCATGACAATGACCCTAAACACCACCAATAGCGTCTAATGTTTCCTTAGCGAACAACGTATATCCGTTTTAGACTGGCCAGCAAATAGTCCGGATTTAAACCCGATAGAAAATCTCTGGTTTATTGTTAAAAAGAAAGTCTCAAACAAACGTAACACCAGTCAAAACGAACTATATGAAGCATGGAATTCAATCCCCCTAGAAAAATGTATGAAATTGAATCAATACCACGTCGTTGCAGTACTGTTATTGAAAATAAGGGATACGCCACTAAATATTAATTATAACTATTGGTAGGCTGTGGATAGTAGCTATTTCATAAATAATAATACTAATTACTAATACTTAAAAAAAATGTTTTTTATACTTTTTTGTTGTTGTTTCTAATTAGTTGACGATTATTGTTCATACCTTAAAACTGATTTAAATGTTTCTCCGAAGCGTAATATTGAAACTGCACTTGTGTAGTGGGATTTATATTGGTTTTCTAATAAATGATTAATCGTTGATCATATTGTTGTCCTATTTATTGTTTAATCTATACTATAATAAAACTGTAGAAAGGTCAAATCGGTACATTAAATATTTTTTGAAAATTTTAATCGGGGTAGACTTTGTTATCGATATAGAAGCCAAAAATAATCTTTTTACAATTTTTGTCTGTCTGTCCCTGTGAACACGCATCACTCTGAAAGTACTGAACCGATTTTGACGAAGCTTGGCACAGTGATAACTAATATTACGAGATTACATTAAGATTAAAATTAGTTTTCTAAATGTTGTTGAGTCTTGAAGTAGTTGGGTTCAGGTTTGTGAATCTAAGATTAAAATAAATCAGTTGAGGTGTATGCAGTTATTTTTTTTTTCTCGAACTGACCACGCTATTGACCTAACAAGGTCTTAACAGCTTCACCGGACTACTGTTTGCAGTTACTATGTTGTATTTATACTAATATTATAATGAGTGGTAAAGTTTTGTTTTCGAGGAATGCTTGGTACCTACTACTGGTCCGATTTCAAAAATTCTTTCACTGTTAGAAAGGTATATTATCCCAAGTTCAGTATCTCAGTAAGAAAGGTGGTTTGTATGTCAAAAGTAAAATAAATGTGACCAAATTAAAATTGAATGCAGATTTCACTTATACTTTACAAATTCTTATAAAACAAACAACTAAAACAAAATGGAAATTTAATGTAGATAAAGTTCAACTTTTACAGTATGTTACCTGATAAAGTCACAAGGGGTACTGGGAAGACATTTATCGGCAATATATGTAAGTTAGTTTTGATCTTCACTTTGATGACACTACTTTAGGTAATGCTGCGAACAGATTCTAGGCTTATTTTAAAAGATTTCTCACATACCAACTGGGTATATGTTTGAGTGAGTCCCTGGATAGTTTGGATTCACGATTGGAAGTGCTGGATAACGCTGCAATAGAGTTTTAGGTTTTTTAAGATTATTTGCGTTTAAAAATACAATTGAAACCGGTAATAACCGATTTGGTGCAGGCGAAGTTGCACGGGTCAGCTAGTTTCAAAATAAAAACGATTGCGGTGAAGTATCTTACATAATGTCAAGAACCGTTGGTAGTGTTTCTAATTATACGACCACCACTGTAGATATAGATTTAGTCTCTGTGCTCGCGACTTCAGTTTTCACTATAAATTTTTCGAGTTATTTAATAAACATCTTCTAACAGCACAAAAAATGAAATCTAGGGAAAAAAACATAAAAATGAAAAATACTTTTTTTCTTTCATATAAGTAATTTTTTATAGTTTAAAAGATTAGATACGTCATTTATCTCAAAAGAAATTGGCAACCCTAGAAATCCTTGTTTTCATTTGGCTTTACGGTATTCAACACACGAGTTTTATGAATATAAATAATTATGAGCGACATTATCGCAATAAAAAATATATTGTTATCTTATCCAAACCTCTTGCGTTAACACAGTAGCTAAATTAAAACATATTTATCAATAATATTCATTGAATTGATTTATATCTTCGATATAAGCATCTTTATCCGTATGGTTACAGTAAATATTATTGTTGGTATTTTCCTAAGTTACACAAAGATATACGCGAATTTATATGATACTAGCTTCTGTCCGCGACTTTGTCCACGTGGAATAGTTTACTTTGGGCTAACTAACACGCAGCGGAATCTCTCAAAAGAAAAATAAACGATTTTGAGACATTCTTCATTGGCGCTCAAGCTCCTATTGGTCTTAGCGTAATATATAGTCTATAACCTTCCTCGATAAATGAGCTATCTATCACTGAAAGAATTTTTCAAATCGGATCAGTAGTTCCTGAGATTAGCGCGTTCAACCAAACAAACAAAGCCCCGGCTTTATAATATTAAGATATCTTAATATTCATCACCATCTTCTCATAATTATCCCACCTAAGTAGATGTCACAAGACGTCACAACATGTTTTCCTCTTCCACTCTCCCCTGTCAGATATCCTCTCAGTGTTCACATCTGTTGTAGACATATTCAAACGTTTTTTGGTCTTCCTCTACTCCTATATCCATTTACCTTCAGACTTAAAACTTTTCTAATTACATGAGTTTCATCTCTCCTCATGACATGCCAATACCATGCTAACCGATTACTCCTCAACTTCGCTGTTACTGGTTCTATTTTCAAGTTTCCTCTGATGTACTCATTTTTAATCTTATCCATTCTAGTTACATCACACATTCATCTTAACATTCTCATCTCTGCCATACGTAATCTTCTATCATTTGTCTCTTTCGTAACCCAGCACTCAGATCCACACAGCATGACTGGTTATATAATAGTTTTATTCACTATCCCTTTGAATTTCAAAAGTATTCGTGGGACACAAGCTACCCCAGACACCTTTCGCCATTTGATCCACCCTGTATTATAAATGCGAATATCAGTTGTTTTTATGACACTTTTCTATCTTAACTACTCAATCGATAATCTTTCAATTTCGCGTACACGTTCTGAGGAGCACAGAAAAGGACACTGTGTGCTTTTCATCAAGTAAAAATACTATTTCCGAATGATAAGTCTAGATTAACGCGAGCGATGTCGCGGTCCAAAACAAGAGAGAAAAGAAGTGCCTTTGCTTAAAAAAAATTGTTTACTAACATTATCATATACATCAACCGAAATACTAATCTGGGTAAAACCTAATTGGGTTTCACCTGTAGATAAAAACACCGGATATTCGAGAAGATAATGTTTTTGTGGAAAATATAATTAATAGAAAAACAATACGTTCGATTCTATGCAATAGGTAAAGAATAACATTGTTATCATATCTTACTATTTATTTCTGACAAAATATATATTTATAATCGTTGGCATATGACGAATTTAAGATAAAAATTATCTATAGCAGTTATACTATACCGACATATTAGTATAATCTTAATATATTATGATAAGCAATAGCTTTGTCTAAGGCATTGATTTTCGGAAAAAAAATCCGCATGGGAATACTATATAACAAGAAATCAGCTGCAAATTCCAGTGAGAGTACTCTATGGGCACTATCTTTTTATCACGCTTTTATTAGCTTCACCTGTATGTATGTATGTAACCGACCCCTTTGAGCTCGATTTTGTCCTACTTTGAACGATCAGATTTAATTCAAACTTTGCACACCTGTCAAAGGTCGATGACAATGCAATAATCCGAAAAAAAACAAAAGTTAAAAAATGTAACTAAAAAATGAAAAGTAAATAATAGTTTAAAAAACTAAAAAAACACGCTTTCATAAAAAATCCAACTAAAAAACAGAAAATAAAATTTAATAAATTCGGATTAAGAATAGTGTAAATTAGAAATAAATGTATATTTTTGTAAAAAGTGACAAAAAAATTATAAAAATACTGATATCTGGAGGTGCTGATATTAACATGCGATGCGTCACTTAATATCAATGTTTGTATGTTTGTCCTCAATGAATTCCGAAACTACTGATCAGACTGTGATAACAATGTAGCAGGGTGTTTTGGGGATGCCCGAGAGGGTTCCTGTCCCAAAAAATCTATATATGTATATCTAAATGTTTTTTTTAATCAATGAAATTGTTTGCCTTCAAGGGCTTTTTCTTCATATTGAAACTTTTTACACAACATTCGATATTATTTTGACATGTTTAAAATATTTCAATTAAATATCAGTTATCACAATTAATCAATTCCGTTTGTACCAATGTTGTTGTTTAGGAATTTATGTAGTTCTGGAATGGATAAGAAGTCATAATGGGATCCAGGGTAATGAAGCTCTTGATCTTTTTGCTAAAGAAAATATCCAGACTGGATATTTTGATCATTATAAAACCTATGTTCAGGATTTACCCTCCCCAAACAAGACCGATTTGTTTCTGTCATGGAAGTCAAATGGAATGTACCCAAATTAAAGGCAAATCTTATCCTCCATTCGAGATAACATTCCTGGTAAGCAATGGCTTTATAAATTTCGTGACTGTTGCAAGTTACTGCGTCTACTATCTGTAGACTGGGGATCTATCTGTAGACGTATGCTCTCCAGTGCATTTTGCAAAGCTCAGAATCAAGGACAACTCAATATGTGAATGTGGGTTAGATAAAGGCACTCTAGAACACATTTTTTTCAATGGCCCCAATTTAGTATTTTATTGTATGATATTTTACCTAACAATATACTACGTCCATCTGATTTTAACAAAGGCACAAAGGTGTGTATTTTCTCTTTTTTGTCAATACTCTGGCTAATCTTATATGTTTTAACAAAATGAAACTTTAACAAAATACAATCACTAACAGTAATTATTATGTAAATATATATTTATTTAAGGTACGATGTCTGTACGTGTTGTGTTTGTTTTTGTGTATCTCAGAGGCCTATTTTGGAAGAACTAAATTATATAAATCCAAAATAATACTACCTGTAAAATGACTCTCCCATGACTGACCTAACACTGGTAGGATTCGTATCTATGAAACTCCAGTATTAAAAAGTGGAAGTTGTACTTTGTGACTTTGGATATTCGGGGTTATATCTGGTACTACTAATCCGATACTGAAAATTCTTAGAAAGGTATATCAGACTACTATTTTATGGTATATATATATTCAACACTTGACCACAATAAATGTAATTGAACTTAGCAAAATTCTATAAAATAGCGTGCGTTGCTGGAATGATTTGAAATAGGGAATAAAATCCATAACTAAATTAAATACTGTTACCTTTACAAAAAATACGAGACACCATATATCTGAGTTTAGTATTTCAGCCAAAAAAAATGTTTTTATGTGAAAAAGAAAATAAATGTTACAATTACAAAGTACTAAAGTTATTAGATACAGGTTTCATGTATACTTTACAAATTCTTATTAAAACAGATAGCTAAATCAAAATGAAAATTTCATAGAGATAAAGTTTACTTTTTACAGCATGTTAGTTGATGGAGTTGGTTAGAATATAATGAGGAAAAAAACTATAAGCCGGTAAAATTATTGCGTTGTTGCGAAGATAGTAATTGGGGCGCGGAGGTCAGAGCCAGAGGAGCAACCGAGGGGATACCTGGAAGGCATTTGTTGCCAATATATATAGGTTAGTTTGGAATCACAATTGGACTCGGTAAGTGTCACTGTAATCGGGTTTTAGGTTTTTTTAAGATTTTTCGCATCTGGAAATAAAATTGGAACCGGTAATAACCGATTTGGTGCAGACTAAGTTGCGCGGGTCAGCTAGTTGTCTATAAAAATATGACCTAGATCGGTACTGCCAACTCAAAATTAAATGGGATCAAAAGGCGTGTATCCATTTTATGATTTTTTGTGTTTTCTTTTACTCTAAGTCAAATTTGGTTTGCTAACAATCGGATTCCAATATATCTAATGATACTGCCAATTTTGCTGCAATGAGGATAAGAGTCCAAAGCACTTCTTGTGTAAATGTGGTCCAATGAAAATTATAGGAAGAGGTACAATCGCTCTCTGTCGAAAAAGATCCCGGATACACTATAAAACAATATGGGGGAATATACACATTAGATCACAAATTTTACTTATCTACTTTTCTCTCGTACTTATGCCGCGTCATTAAAATTACAATAACTGTTGATAGAGTGAACCGATTTTAATGAAACCACGTTACTCGAGGATATTCTTTATGATTTTGTAGATGAAGTTTTATCATTTTTTTTTTATTATATCAACTGTACTTTAGTAGTGATGCGTGATCAAACAAACAGACAGACAGGCATGTCTAAAAATGTTTGAAATGTATTTTATTATTTATTCCTAGACAACTACAACAATTATTTTCACAAAAATCTAAAAAGTAAGAAGTTGTTGAAGTTGAAACCTGTCGCCAATCATCTATTGATGAGTTCCACCTGAGAGCCAAACTAGACTACGTTTAACGTGTTTACCATCTTAGACCACAGCGTTATTTAAAATCAGATGAGATTGTAGCCAAATAATAACACCTATAAAGTATGTAAAAAAGTATTAAGTACCAAGTAGTAAATATATTGATTTTAGGTAAAAATTTAAATAAATAAAGTACTGTGATTGGTCGAATAAAATCACGTGTCAATTTTGTAAACGAGAACGAACTATATTATAACATACTTTATTGGTTAAACACTTGCCGTGTTATTACAAAAAAGGTAAATACGTATTGAATTCTCTTTTTAAAAAAGTTTGGATATTTACGTATTAAATGCACCGCGCATGCCGACAGCTGCTTATCCTTTTTCGCAAGTCTAACCTAAGCTAAACAAACAAAGATAGAGAGCCAGATGTCGAACGTTCGGCGAGCGCGATGCATGTAATACGTAAGTATCCAAACTTTTTTAAAGCAAGTATTCAATACGTATTTAACTTTTTTGTAATAACACCCTTAGTCTTTATAACTGGGTTCGTAGATTTCTTAGCTATTTCATTTAACGGCAAATATTATAGGTTGTTAATTCTTTAGTTCGTAGTGCTTTTGTTAGTTCGTCCTAATTATAGAGAAAAATGCCGCACACTATAAAATAAGCATGTCGCATTTAGCGTGCTAAATAAAAATCACAATCATTTTCATCTTTATATACAATGGTGGTCGTACAATTAGAAACACCACCAACGGTCCTTGACATTATGTAAGATACTTCACCGCAATCGTTTCTATTTTGAAATTAAGCAATAAATAGGACAACAATATGATCAACGATTTATCATTTATTAGAAAAACAATATAAATCCCACTACACAAGTGCAGTTTCAATATTACATTACGGACAAACATTTAAATCAGTTTTAAGGTATGAACAATAATGGTCAACTAATTAGAAACAACAACAAAAAAGTATAAAAAACAATATTTTTTTTAAGTATTAGTATTGTTATTTGCGAAATAGCTACTATCCACAGCCTACCAATAGTTGTAATTAATATTTTGTGACGTATCCCTTATTTTCAATAACAGCACTGCAACGACGTGGCTTTTTTTATATCATAGCAAACGAGCAGGTGAGTCACCTGATGTTAAGTGATCACCACCGTCCATAAACACTTGCAACACCTAGGGAGTCGCAAGTGCGTTGCCAGCCTGAGTTTGGAGGAGGGGGAGAGGAGAATGGAAGGGAGGGAAGGGGATTTAGGGGAGATGGGCCTCCGGCGCTCTCACTTACCGAACGAAACGCAACAATGCAAGCACTGTTACTTTACGTCGGTTTTCTATGAGAGGGTGGTACTACCCCGGGCGGGCCGACCCATTCATGCTGAAATCAATAAGAGCTTCAGCGTGGCTCTACCACCTACAATCAATTTCATACATTTTTTAGGGGGATTCAATTCCATGCTTCAACAAATGATTCATACAGTTCGTTTTGACTGGTGTTGCGTTTGTTTGAGACTTTCTTTTTAACAATATACCAGAGATTTTCTAACGGGTTAAAACCAGACTATTTGCTGGCCAGTCTAAAACGGATATACGCTGTTCGCTAAGGAAACATTTGACACTATTGGCCGTGTGTTTAGGGTCATTGTCATGCTGAAAGATCCAGGTTACATGCAAATGATCGTCCGAGTAGGGAATCATTGTGTGCTCTAAGATATTTTTGTATTGCCATTGATCCATTGTACCTTCAATCTTCCGAACGGGTCCAACTCCACATCCGGAAAACACCTCCAAACTTTAATGTTACCGCTACCGTGCTTGACTATACTCCTTGTGTATTTATAATTAAAAGCATTGTTTACACGACGTCTAACATAGCGCTTTCCATCGGAATTTACCATATTTATTTGTGTTTCATCTGAAAATAACACTTTTTTTCCATTCTCGTACCGAACAAATAACATATTTGTTAGCGAATAATAATCGCTTCTCTCGGTGTTGCTTGGTAAGAAACGGTACCTTTTGAGAAATTCTTCCAAACAATTTAGCTTCCACTAATCTTCGGTGTATCAGTCTTGACGAGTTGTTTCTCGGGTCATCAGGAGAAAAAACGTCATTATTAATCTGGTTGGAGGCTTTAATTGGGTCCTTTTTAGCAACATGACCGATTAGAATATCTTCTCTGGGAGAGGTTTTTCTTGGCCGAGCCTTTCTAAGAACATTTTCAACAGTTCCATGTGTTTTATAATGATCAATTGCATTAAAAACTTTCTTAACAGAACAAGTTAAATGCTCAGCTATTCTTCTGTGCGCCTATTTATGATCTACTAGCTGTCCCTCGCGGCTCCGCACGCGTTTTTTTAAATGTATTAAATAACTATGGTGTCATAGTTGAAAAAGCATGTTTTTGAAAAAGCATTTCTGTAATGTACACACCTACTTACAATTTTACACTACGCCATCTACTGTAACATGTAACGTGTACATTAGATATGTGAATATGAATAATATATCGAATGGGATGGGAATTTCATCAGCAACATACCTGGAACTTTAACCTACTATGTACCACCCTCAGTGCTCATTAACACTATATAAGAAAGTAATGAAAATTTTAAACTATACATTATCGAACGATATGTGTTAAATTGTTTATTATATAGACATAACATACCCATATTGTCGATATAATTGTATTATTCTTATTCGTTGCTATAATCACTGCGTTATGTAGATGCAAACGCGGTAAATAAAACAAAATGGCCGCCAAATTGACCAAAATGATAATATAATTCAAATTACATACATTTATTCTTGGAGTCCAGTACAGCGCATGTCTCACGCGCTTGTTTACAGTAAACAAACTATTTTTATTAAATTCACACGAACGAATGTACAGGTAACAGTTCATCACTTCATAGTGTAAAACAAAGTCCTCTGGTCTGTCTGTTTGTCTGTTCGCGATTAAGTCAAAAACTACAGAACGGATCTTCATGCCGTTTTCACCAATAGGTAGAATGGTTCATGGGGAAGGTTTAGGTATAATTTGTCAAGGTTTTCTTTTTATTATCAGGGCGGGACAATGTTTGCCGAGCCCGTTAGCTTAAAATAAAATAGCTCATTAGTTAGTTATCTGCCAGTGAAAGTCCCGTGAAAATCAGTTCAAGCATTTCGAAAATTCTACTGCGGCCGAAGGCGAGTAAAAAACCAAAATTACTTTTTATAAAGTCTGCTATCTACCAGTGAATATCCCGTGATAATCAGTCCAACCATTTTAGAAATAGCAATGCGGACGAAGCCGCGGACACAAAATAGAATATGTCAACCGCTATAATTTCGGCTATCTGCCAGTAAAATTCCCGTTAAAATAAGTCCAGCCGTTTTGGAGATTAGCCGGAACTAATAAACAAACAAACAAACAGGCAAAATATAATAATATAAAAATATCGGCCGAATATCAAAATCTTTTTTTTTTGTTATTTGTAGTTATATACATTCACCAAAAAGTTATTATTTATTTTTACATACACACACTTTATTTTTATAATACGTAATAGAATGCAAATAAAAAATTGGAAACAAACCTAACATACAATAAAGTTTTTGAATAGGAGCACAAAATAATCTTTGAAAACGTTTGCGATAGAAACTTACCACGTTACCATGGCAATCTATATACTACTAACGCTAACACGAAGCAATCAAAACGAAAAAAGTGCCCGATTTTGAAATCACACTTTATTTTTATAATACGTAATAGAAAACAAATAAAAAATTGGAAATAAAAGTAGAATAAACTTTTTGCATAGGAAAACAAAATAAACTTTGAAAATGTTTGCGATAGAAACTTACCACGTTACCATAGCAACGTATATAATACTAACGTTAACGACATCTCTCAAAAGGAAAAAAAGTGCCCGATTTTGAAACATTCTTCACTGGAGCTCCGCTCCTATTGGTCTTAACGTGATGATATATAGCCTAAAGCCTTCCTCGATAAATGAGCTATCTAAAAGGATTTTCTCAAATCGGACTGGTAGTTCTTGAGATCCTAGCGTTCAACCAAACAAACAAACAAACTCTTCACCTTTATATATTAGTATAGATATGTAAATTAACATTTATTTGCCTAGTTGACGCGTCACAACTTTTATTTTTGCCCATTTTGAACAACATAAAATTCAGATTATATTTTGAATTGCCGCCAAAATAATAGAAAAAGCCAAGAAAGTAATGTAATTCTCCAATTTCAAAAAAAGAACGAACTATGGATTTTAAAATGTTCCCAATTAGACGTCCAAGCGGCCAGTAACAGAAAATAAACTCCTACATGTGTAAGACTCATTTTGTAATTAAAAGTAAGATATGTTTTATATTTTATGCATTTAATGAGGTTTTTTTATTTAAGTGTCTATATTATTACATAATTATTAATTATTGAATGTGTATATTTTTTATGAACATTTTTACGTTGAAGTTATACTTTCTTTATTCATAAGAAGTGTTTCTAATTATATGACCACTACTGTAGGTCCCGATATCGTCGGACAAAACTTTCTTGTCCTATCATACTGTACTAATAGGTATTTAGTATAAGAATACCTAATGAAGAAATGACTTCAATGTTTTTCCCCGAAACTATGAATTGCCGCTGTAAATGAAATAAAGTAGCCGTACGATAAGATATCCGAAAAAAAAAAATCGATTGGGAGATAAACGATAATCAAAGATTAAGGACTAATTAAAAGATAATAACTGTGAATATAAAATGAATGTAGTCGACAAATTACAATAGATTTCAAAATTACCCGGCAATATGCGGTGGTCAGTGTTTGCGTTTTCATTGATTCTTGTAGCCTTGGCGGCGGCGGACGACGAATCTTCTGAACTACCGTTAGCGGAACCGTGTGACGAAGAAACTTGCAAGTTACCAGAATGTAGGTGCTCATCAACGAGTATTCCCGGTGGTCTGCAACCTAGGGACACTCCCCAGGTGAGTTTGAGATATGGCCCAATCTAAATTTCCAAACTTCCCGCTAACTCTTTAATATTTAAGAGAATAACTCTCTGGCTGACATATCGTACAACCAAAATTACTGGAGCTAAGAGCGTGAACACTCACATATAAGAATTTTGGATATTCAAACTCTAAGATGGTGAAAAAGGGATGCAAATTTATATGAAAATCCGTAATTTTTACGTTGATCAGTAAGTGCGTTAGTTATTCTTTTATATATAGATACAAAATAAAAATTCGGGAATAACTACTGCATAGAAAAAGCATGCGAAGCCGCAGGAAAATGCTAATTAATTTTAAAGGTTGTCCCAAAATTCAAGAAAGAAGTAATTTTTAATTATAAACTGTGCATTAATGATTGGGTAATAAACTAATACTTAATAGTAATAAAGCCAATTATTTCATATTTCAAGATATATTGTTAGAATTTGTTAGAATGTTGTTAGAATTTTTACTTAGAATTAGTTTTAGTATATTAAGTTAAATCTCTTTCGATTGCAATATGGACCCCAGTTCGGGTAAAGGCCTCCTCCATCTTTTTCCAAAGATCTTTTTCCTTGGCTAAGTTGATCCAATCGGTGCCTATCACCCGTGTAATGTCATCAGATAAATTAATACTTAGGTGTACCAAATTTTTATACTGATCAGCGTCACCGAGAAACATGTAATGAGACATGGGACACCTTATAGCTTCCTCTTATATACTTCAATAGTCTGTGTAAACGTGATTCGGTAACGGCGAATCGGCTGAGTGCCTTAAGCGCTCGCCTTAGTAGTCCGGTGAAGCTGTTAAGACCTTGCTAGGTCAATAGCGTAGACAGTTAGAGAAAAAAAAAGTGATTCGGTAAACATAAACTAAGGTAATTATGATATTTATCGACGGATATTAATAATTATGAAGTGCTATATCAAATTGGGATTTATCTCGCAATCTTTGCCACACCTAGATCGATTTATTTATTCCAAGACTACCTTTTGCTCGCGGCTTCGCTCGCTTTAATATAGACTTAAGCTATCCAACGAGAATCGTACTTTTTTTTAATATAAAAGTTCTTTCAATTTCTTTTCTGTACCTCCGACTATGTGAATGCCTAATTTCATGATGATCGCTTCAGTAGTTTAAGCGTTAAAACGCAACACATAGCCCAAGGAAAGAAAACATTTATAATATTAGTACATATAATATATTTATATAGTAATAGAATTATATAATTTGTTATAACACTGGCTGATACCCACGCACTTCGCTGTAAATATAAAAAAATGAGTGCGTGTAATCGTCACACGCGATTGAAGTAAAACTTCTTTGGCGTTATAAAATAGTTCTGTTTGTACTTTTCTATATTTTATTTACTTTATAACAAAGAGTTGCTAATAATATTTCCTATGTTATTTAAGTTCCGAATTAGCTGATAGATGGCACTACAGATAATGAAGCTTTGATTTAATTTGTTACTTACTTACATTGAAACCAGATGGCAGCACAGTCGAGCGCCCTTATATACATAATTAATTCTATTGCATGATTTTTATTATCATTGAATTCAATTTTTTTTATCAAAAATTTCTAGTTGACAATCATAATCAAAACAAAATCAAAAATATTTAAAAACCGGATGGCAAAGAAACGTGACGCCATATTGTCGTAACGGACTTCCGTTGCATTGTCGGCCAGTTACCTCCTAGTCGAAAGTCGAAAGCCTAAAGAAGTTTTACTTCAAAAAAAGTCGAGACAGTCATAAAGATTGCGAACAGAAGTGAAAACTCAAAACAATTGAATAACAGTGCTCTTTTTTGAATTTTGAAATCAAGTATAATCTGAATTATTTTCATTTCATAATTTGTAAATAGAAATTATATTATTTACATTAGTCTAGTTTTCACATCTATTGTCACTCTGAGCAATAATTATATACATTTTATACAGTTTATTAATTAATCAAACATACGATGGGATACACAACCTCAATACATAATATCACTATTACATACAGGTCGCTATACTACGCGTTGCTAGTCTGACGCAAGCGCAATACGTGACGGGCATGTCAGTAAACATGTACACAGGTCGCTATACTAGGCGTCGTAAGTCTGACGCAAGCGCAATACATCACGGGCATGTCGGTAAACATGTACACAGGTCGCTATACTACGTGTCGCAAGTCTGACGCGAGCGCAATACGTCACGCGCATGTCGCCGTGATTAGCCCTCTAGAACTGTATTGTCATATTATATGTATATAGATTTATTTGTTTTTCAGTTTGTCACACTCACCTTCGACGATGCGGTGAATGTAATAAACATCGAAACCTACCGTAACCTCATATACAATCGTGTGAACTCAAACGGTTGCCCAGCCGGCACCACGTTCTACGTCAGCCATGAATACACCAACTACCAACTGGTGAACGAGCTCTACAACAATGGATTTGAGATTGCTCTTCACTCTATCAGCCACAGGACACCGCAGACATACTGGGCTGAGGCTTCTTACGAAGTCATGGTTCAAGAGTTAGCTGATCAGAGAGTGCAAATGGCTCATTTCGCTAACATTCCCTTCGATGCGATCAAAGGTTAGTTACGTAAAATTTATAAGCTTTTCCTTGTGGCTTTGTTCTCTTTAATAAAGATTTGATTATATCACTCGAGAATTATACATTCTTTGAGATGAAAGGTACCTTTTCTCTACACCTGAGATTAAGGCGTAGAAGCAAATAAATTTACTTTTCCATTTATTGGTTAAGGATCAACATTTTATACAAAATAACCGAAAATTATAAAATATCACGAAAATTTATCTGATTTCGATAGTGATGAACTAAAACGTTGCCTTGACCACACCTATCAACGTAAGCAGATAATATTTTAAGAAGCACAGCGACTGTTACTTGTAAAAACTTGCATATTCCATATTCAGTACAACGTGTCGAGACTTGCAAATTTCCAATCGGCTGAGTGCCTTAAACGCTCGCCTTAGTAGTCCGGTGAAGCTGTTAAGACCTTGCTAAGTCAATAGCGTAGTCAATTCGAAAAAAAAATTGCAAATTTCCATAGTTAGATCTATCTAATTTTCACATTTTTTGTCGAGTTTTGGGAATATGGTAGAAATGTACCTGGTCCACCGGAACCAACAAAATTTTGAAAGTGGTCTATGAGACAAAAGTCTGGGAACCTCTGGTTTAGGTGTTATATACCTATATAATCCTAGCGAACATGATAGACTGACCTTATCCTGCCACAAACCTTAATAAATCATTGAGAGATGCTGGTAGGTTGAAAATATTGGATTATGTTATTTTTTTACCTGAGAAACCAAAAAAGAAGCGTGTAAGAAATTGATCCGGAAACAAATCTAGATCTCGACCACAGCGTCACACTAACAGGTCCTACAAAATAGATGATCTGTTAAATATAGAAAAAAGCTCCAAAATGTTTGAGAATTTAAAATAATGTGAGCCGTGTCGGGACGTTTGGTAGATGTGAAACATCGAAATTATTATGTTAAGGTATTATGCATAAAATGATAGTTTATGAAAGGTAATAAATATAGCATAATATAAAATAAAATATTAAGATTGCTTTCAAGAAAAAGATGACTGTTTATATAATAAACATTTATATTCATTAAGTACAAAAATTCAAAATCATATAGCGTGGCGACGCATGCCATGGTGATGCGTCGCCATGTCAACAGACGGTCTAACCCGCTGCTATAAATGGTCCACATCAACTACTTACATCATAATATTCCACTGACTGAATGAAATAGTGATACTGCGTATGAATATAATGAATATAAATCAATTAATATGAAACATTGGATTGCTAAACAGACCTAATTTTATAATAACTTACCTACGTTTCAGGTGTACGCATTCCGTTCCTCCAGTTGGCGGGCAACAACAGTTTTCTAATGATGGCAGACCATGACCTCTTGTACGATTGTTCCTGGCCCACGACGGCCTTTACGAACCCTGGTCTTTGGCCGTACACTCTTCACCATACCTCGACACAAGACTGTGTTATACCGCCGTGCCCAACTGCTTCAATCCCTGGACCGTGGGTGATGCCAATGGTAGCCTGGACTGATTTATTGGGAATTCCGTGTTCTATGGTCGACGCCTGTTTCGCCTTGTAAGTATGATATTTATTTTATTATCTATCAGTGCCCAATTTATGCAACGTTACAAATCTTGTTCACAAGCATTTTCTCTTAAAAACTAGGTTTTACAATAGATTATTTAAGTACAAAACCAAATTATTTGAAAAAGGTTTTATTTTTTAACTACTAATTTAAAGCGCCATCTGTTCGAGACTGATGAAACTTGCAACTAATAACAATAATCAACATTGATAATCAATTTAATTTATTATTAAAAGTATTGAGGCACGAAATATAATTTATCATATCTCTCAAGTTGGACCAAATTATATATAAATACCAACTTTCATAAAAATCATGACATCAAGACATTATAACGCTGTATTTTTATATATTTGGATAGGTTTTAGTGTTTCACCACACCTTACAAGTATTAAGTCTGTTGGGTTGGCTTAAGTAAAGCAAGGAAACACAATAACAAACATGGACAGTGCCTTCTTTTGTACTACATATTTATTGGTATCATATTTATAGCCCCGACCGCGAAGATGAGGATGCCTGGTTCAGTTTCATCTTAACCAACTTCGAGAGGCATTATCTCCGCAATCGAGCACCGTTCGGTTTCTACGTTCACGAATGGTACCTCTCTGCTTATCCTGCTGTGCAACGAGCATTAGCAAGATTCTTGGATCTGGTCAATAACCTAGAAGATGCTTACTTGGTAAGTTACTTCACGAAATTATTATAACAGCCCGAGAAACGTACTCTCTAGTAGTCGAAGTATTCAGATAATAGTGGGGAGGAACATTTAATTTTAAGAAGGTTAACTATTACCATAAAAGCGTAATAAATTTATTTAAAGTAATGCGTTAGAGATTAAATTACTCACTGAATATAAATCATTCATCAAACGTAGAATTATTAATAAATAAATTAAAGAAAAAGTTAGCCATCACGAGGTATTTAAGTTAGTGTTAGAATCTATAATTAAAAACAAGTCAAATACATACACTATACTTAGATAGAGATCAGCTCACACAAAAAAACAACGAAGCATGCACACATACAAGGGTTCAAGGGAGGTGACATATAGGGTTGCGTGACGCCATTAGAGCGCGTCATGCTATTTACCGTGATCGCATACGGGTCGGTTTTATTTCCGAGTAACGCGTATAGTTGGTTTACATCAAAATAATCGACAGTAAAGTATATTTTCTTTACACAAGTGTCATCTTTTAATATTGTATACTTATAAACATTACACTATTAACTGTTATAACTTGGATTCATTTTAGAAAACGACAAAGTCTATTAATTGGTTATTAAACACATCCTGCGTACAAGGAACTTGTAAATGTTCACCGTGGTACTTTTATGACTTAAATTTTAAATATATATATATCGAGGCACAACGATGAGATGATTTAAACCCTTTCAATCGTATTTTTGATGGTAGAAGGATATAATAACAGCACTGTACATGATAATTACACTACTATATACAGACGAGGCGACGTTATTCTATTATGTGATTTAATCATTTAACCAACTTCTAAACAGAAAATTGGTAACGACGCCATCTATTGTCAAGTGTTAATAGTGAGGGCACGGTACCGCCATCTATTAAAAATATGACACAACTTCCAAATAGGAAGTTCTGTTCATTATTTTTATGCACCAGTGGTGCCGAATTTCGAACTTAATTTCATAAATTTAAATATAATTTATCTATTAATGAATGTTTTAAAACCTTTAACATTTAATTCTAGAGAAGGTTAGTGATATTCGCTGCGAACTAAACTAATTTAAAGAATCTAAAATCTCAACCTCAGCCCCCGTGCCCAGCACTGTAATAAACGTTCGCGAAATATCTTAACCAATTCTTCTATACGATAACGGCATAACGGCAACAAACGATTTGTACCCCTCGAATTCGTCGAATAGAGTGTACTCGTGCCTACAACCGCATAACTACAGGTCACGCCATCGTTTTCTGGAAGTCAATTTCGTTCTCACGTATTCGTCGCGTCGCAGCCCACTTCAATGACGGCTCAAGCCTAGGTCCGTTCTCTGGAGTGGAGTACTCAAAAACTGATAATTTTTATTCACAAGCTCATGCACAGATACGTGCGCATACACACCGTATTTATTATTTTTTCCCATTGCTTTTTCAAATTGGGTTATTTACTTTAGCTAAATCGTTAAATTCGAAATATATGTCTTTGTTAATGAGGCATACATGCTGGTACACATGTGTGGCTCAGTAACTCATACATCTGTAATCAGTTTAGCTAGCTTAGCGAAGTCAGCTTCTTGATGCTGCATTCAAGGCAACAGCCCAAGCCGTGGTTCGGCCACTTTGACGCCCTTGAGTTTGTTACCTTAAAGGTGAGGTCCTTAAGCTCTCATCTAAAAAACTTGGTTAACCTGTGAAGGGCCCGTCAGGCAAACATCGGTTACACAATTTGACGGGGCATTCTCGCAGTAAAATCTCTCGAGATCGATATTATGTTAGTGGACTTCAGTGAAATTGGCACTACTTAAGTGAGAACTACTTCCAAATATCGTGAACACGTAAACTGTTTTTTTTTACCATGCATCGTCATATACATTGACTGATTTCGAAATACAATAAGACAAAAAGAAATAAGTGAATAATGGTAGCAATCCATGCAGGCACAAAACCGTCCTGTATGTTCTTATGTATAGTGACCGCGATCTGGTCCGACATAACTATTGTATATATGGCAATATACGTATTTGTTCTTTTTTTGTTTCCAGGTAAATTCCGCCGATGTTATCGATTGGATCAAAGACCCAGTTCCAATAAATGAATATCGCCAGAAGCCTTGTAAAACTTTCATTCCAACAACGTGTCCTGCGAGTAGCTGTGGCCCTATCGTTGCTGAGCACAACGGCGTACGTATTTTTTAAATACTTTAGAAGTTTTAACGTCTGATCAGAATTCCACTTGATATTAAATAACGACGTAGTGAAAGATGGTAAACACGCTAAATGCGATACTTAACGATAGTAGCTAGCTAGGCGGGCTTAGATAAAACCATCTCCATGCTATAGTTTTTTCACGAAGTTTTCCATAACCGAAGGCTAGAATTCGCTTTCTATTTTTTTATTTCCTCGAACTAACTACGCTATTATCCTAGCAAGGCCTTAACAGCTTCACCGGACTACTAAGGCGAGCGCTTAAGGCACTCAGCCGATAAAGTTCATTCGCAAGGTTTCGAATCTATATATACCCATCATGACGTATAAATTATTATCCTAACTAATATTATAAATACGAAAGTCAGTTTGTTTGTTACGCTTTCACGCCTACTTAACCGAACATCATGAAATTATCCATACACGTTGTAATAGGTACAGAAAAGGACATAGAGTATTTTTCATTAAAAAAAATGTACAGTTCCCGAAACCTAGATCTACATTAACGCAAGCTAAACCGGGAACAAAAGCTAGTCAAGTATGAATAAAACTGTTGTCTCGATTAATCTTCATAATTCAGTTGATTTAATTTTAATTTCATTAGCATTAAACTTTAAATTAATGACTTAGTAGTAATAGTAGGTAGTGGTTTTTATATTTTACTAGCGGGCCCGGCAGACGTTGTCCCGCTCTGATTATAAAAAAATCCTTGATAAATTATATAGCAAAACGTTCCTCATGAATCACTTTATCCACTAGTGAAAACCGATTGAAAATCCGTTCAGTAGTTTTTGAGTTTATCGCGAACAGACAGACAGACAGACGCGGTAGGGGACTTTGTTTTATACTATGTAACTAGCGAGCCCGGTAGACGTTGTCCTACCATGATTATAAAAAAAAATCCTTGACAAAATTACATACGAAAACGTTCCTCATGAACCACTTTATCCACTGGTGAAAACCGCATAAAAATCCGTTCAGTAGTTTTTGAGTTTATCGCGAACAGACAGACAGACAGACGTGGCTGGGGACTTTAATTTATACTATATATACTATACTATGTAATATTTATAATCCTGAGTTATTCGACTGTTGTAATATTGGTGGCATTTTACGTAATATGGTTCTGGTATTGTGCGCAAGTGAAAAAAAAAAAAAAACAAAACAAGGGAGCCACTGTCTTGTTAGAACATTGAAATGTTACCTACTGGACAATGACAGTGATAACCTAGAAGATTGGTTACTATGGTTACTAACAATAAAACTTTAAATTTCGAAAGGTACACCAGGGAATTCCTCAAAATCGAATAGGAAATGTATAGTGATTGATATATTGGTGGGTTTATGTCAATCTAAGGCTAAGCTAAGGTAGCTAACTATGGTCAAAGATGTTTTGGTGTATTTTTTAGAATAGGTTCTTTTGAAGTCTGATTTATTTCATGTAATTTTTTTACACATAAGTTGTTATAAGACGCTTCGTGATCTTTAGATTTCTCTTTTTTTTTTAGTTTATTGGTCTACAAAACTGACTACAATCTAGTTACATACATAAGGATGAAAAGTATTGACAAAGCATGTTATGATTGCACTCTTCTAGATGTAGACACAGCATGCACTTAAAATATAGAGAACAGACATTAAGTGGTACAAAAACTAAATAAATACATCTACCATCTTTACTATCTCTTCAGTTACATAGAGTTGGCTGTCAATGCCTGATTTGTGTATAAAGCTTTTATTACTTCTTCACCCGAGTCTCTTATAAACTTGTAGAACCAGCAAGAGCACAATTGCTGCATTTATTCTGATTACAATTATTATTGCATCACTATTGAAGCCTGCTTTGTCCATTCCAGTGAAGAATATAATAAAGTTAAAGTTTATTACAGGTAAGTTACTGGATGCAACTGTGCAACACATGTCCAAACCAATATCCATGGGTCGGCAACCCTCTTGGATTATAATTAAGAAAATATATGTAAATAAAATAATGAAATCTGAAACTGTATTTCTTTGTAATTCCTGAATTCATTATGGCCATATCTATCTTTATATATAATGAAAACGTTGTTTCTTTCGACACTCAATCTCGTTAAAACTATTGAACGATACGATATAGGAACGCGAATATGCGAATTTCTTTGGATTCTTTTTTTTATGTCACAGGAGGCAAACGAATATGTGGGTCATCTGATGTTAAGTGATCACCACCGTCCATAGACACTAACAACATCAGGGGAGTCGTAAGTGCGTTGCCAGCCTGTATTTTTGGAGGGAAGTGGGGAGGGGGAGAGGAGAGGGTGGGCCTCCGGCGCTCTCACAGACCGAACGAACGAACGAAATGCTAGCACTGTTTCTTCACGTTGGTTTTCTGTGGCTCGGGTGGTAGTATCGTGGGCTAGCCGACCCATTCATGCTGAAACCAGCAATAGCTTCAGCGTGGCTCTACCACCTACAAAATTCTATTGATACCTTGGCATTTTTAATGCCCAACAAAGCGGGTGGAATTGGCTAGCTATTCATCGTAGTATGAATATATGTCCATATGTATTTCGAAGTCACTTTATATTTATTTATGTAGACACAAATTCTTTAGCTACTATCGAAAAATTTACTACACTTTCCGTGATCCATTATCGTATGTATTTGTTTAATCAACTTACAAAATAACTACAAACAGCTATATGAAAAAGACTGCCGAATATCAGATCTAACTCAATAGTATAAATAATACTATACTGTACCATAATAATACCATTCACGAAATAATAATATTGTTCACACAATCTTTGAGAAACACATATACAACAAATCATCATACATACTTATAACTACAAATATTTAAGGTCACCTACTGAACTCCGAAAAAATGATGTTAATAATAAAACTACATACGAGTTCTTCTTCTATTTTATTTTTGGCAACCAGTCTTCTAATAGGCTATTACTGCTATTGTCAAGTGAGTGATGATATTACAAGTTTCTTGATATAATTTCAATTAACTAACAAGATGGCCGCCATCTTGTTAGAACTTTCCTGAGAGTTTTTGTGGCAAGTCAGAATCCATGCTCCGTGGTATAATTTCTGATGCACTTCACTTGCGCACAATAACCAAACTATATTACGTAAAGCACTACCAACATTACACAATATACACCAAATAACACAAGATTATGGATAAAATATAAAGACCACCACATGGCATTCTAAGATCCCACCAAAAAGTTCTACATACGAGTTAAAATGATAAAATCAATTTTACACCCTATTTTTAAAGATAGTAGATAGAAGAGCCAACTTAAAATGGTGACGCCGCGGCTTTGTCGACGTCACCGTGGGGCTTGCGGGTGCGGGGTTATCTATGTTCAATTTAAGTGGACTGTATTTGCGGGGGTGCTATATTGATATTCAACTATTGCGATCAGTTACGATTAAGGAGAGAAGGGCAGGAAGGAAATTTGGCACACACCTCGCGGTGATGCAGTCTCCACGTGGCTAGCCGGCTAGGTGTTTTTCGTTTCTTTCCACCGAGTCTTCTCTCACACCACTTATTGTTTATAATAAATGTCGGCACGTATATAGCGATGCGTTTATTTCTCACTCGAGCATGCAAAAACTCAAAATGTTAGCATGCGGCGCGGCTCGGCACGGACCCTGGCGAGCCGCGTGAACTACTCGACGATAGCAGACGAAGTTACACAACACAATAAAAGAGCTATCTAGTGAGCATTAAAAGAATTAGTTATTGGTTTCATGGGTCATGAAGGCACGTTGGGTATTCAGAGACGTAGTGTGTGTTAAACGTCATTTATCTTTTGCGCAATTTTATTGAATCAACGTCTAGTGATTATTTAACTAAGGAGTTTAGAAACTAAACATACATTGGCCAATTGATTTTTTTTTTAATATTAACAATATCTACTCAAGCAATTAATAAATTAATTGTTACAATTTTTTATTGTTCACTAAAATTTTCTTGTTTTCATCCTAAAAAAAGCACTATTTTCGAAGGATATGTCAAATTTACATAAACAGTAGCGAAGCCGCGAGCAAAAGCTAATGAAAATACAGTTCCTTTGCGGCTCAATCACATTAAAACTGGTGAACCTATCGGTATACGTAGAAATATAACCATCCGAAGTGGATATTTTAATAGTTGGTTTTAGGTTAGTTATTTCTTAGATTCGACTGATCCTTTGAATTTTTTTCAATGTCAAATGTAGCAGCGTGAATTACCTAGTATCTTAATATATCATTGATCACTAAATATAACAATTATGGTTCAATATCGCTATCTGATAACGCAATCACACTATCATAAATTATAAAATTAATGGTTTCGATATAATGTTCCTGGGATGCAATAAATCGCTTTTCTCAGAATAATTTTAACAATATACTGAGCGTCTTATCAGTTTTCACATTTTTTTATGGTAAGGCCAGTATGTAACACTGGCAAGCAAGATTTTATAGCGACACCTACAGCACAAACCAAACATTTGTGTGTCTACAAAACAAGGAAGAAACGCGTTCTAAACAGAAGTAATGATTGACACTACTTTTTTTTTCAAACTAACTACGCTATTGGCCTATCAAGGCCTTAACAGCTTCACCGCACTACTAAGGCGAGCGCTTAAGGCACTCAGCCGATTTTATTTTGACAACTAACTCAAGTGTGCACGGCACACTTCGGCTTGGGCTGCTGCCTAGCCTTCAACAGCCTGCCGCGCAGTGTGATACGGGAGGCACTCCGGTATTTCGGGGTGCCTCCGTATGTGCGGCGGCTATTGGAGGCGTATTTGGTCGATAGGAAGATCGCCTACATAGATGGCGACGGTCGTATGGTTCGGCGAGTCACGTGGCGGGGTGTCATACAGGGGTCGGCCTTGGGCCCACTCCTGTGGAATATGGGCTAAGACTGGGTGCTCCGCGGCGTGCTGCCGTTCGGAGCGCGCATAATTTGTTACGCCGATGACACCGTAGTCGTAGTCCGAGAGAGAAGTTGGCAGGAGGTGGTGCACCTAGCCACGATGGCTACAACCCTCGTGGTCGGGTGCATTCGGCGTTTGGGCCTCAGAGTGGCCCTCGAGAAGACCAAGGCCCTAATATTCGACGGGCCTCGGCGAGGGCCACCACATGGGGCCCACATAATGGTGGAGGGCGCCCGAATCAGGATGGGGACCCAGATGAAGTATTTGGACCTCACCCTGGACGAGCGCTGGTGGTTTGAGACCCATTTTGAGGGGCTCAGACCGCAAATTGTGGGGGTGGTGGCGGCACTCGGCTGGCTGCTCCCCAACATAGGGAGGCCGAGTGCTGGGTGCCGCCGACTATACATTGGGCTCGTGCGGGCGATGGCTGTCTACGGAACCCCGGTGAGGGCCGATACCCTCGGTGTCGCTAGTGTGCGGGCGTTACGCGCTGCGCAGCACATGGTGGCACTGAGGGCAATAAGGGGGTACCGCACCGTGGCCTCTGCGGTGGCCTTTGCACTCGCCGGCTCCCTGCCCTGGGAGCTGGAGGCGGGAGTTCTTGCCGCCGTGTATGAGTTCACCACTTACAAATACCTGCGAAATCATTCAACGGGTCTAAACATGTTTTCACTTGAAAAATATTATCCATAGGCACAATCTGCGTAATTCCAATCGATCTTAGTATTAATCTAGAGAAAACGCTGATAAGATAATTATTTACGAATAAATCTTATCAAGGAAGTATTAAATCAATACAATCTATACTTCTGTTCAAGAGCCGCCTAACATAAATACTAGGTAATAGTGATTATAAAATCTCCCCCACTCTGTAAAACGAGTAAGTGATTAGCAACACAACAAACGGAGAGACCATATGACGACGTTATTTTTCTGTAAATAGTAATTAGGTACTCTGATAACTGATAAAATTTGTTATCTAAATATATATTGAAAATTACACCACTTAACAGGAAATTACAATCACTTTTCAATCTTTTTTATCATTCATAATTTGATTGTAATTGAATATATAATGGGGGCATAGAAACTATATGTCATATACTATTTGTCCAAGTATAATAGGTCAAACTCAGCCGTGCTACATCTACCGTAGGTGGTAGAGCCACGCTGAAGCTATCACTGGTTTCAGCATGAATGGGTCGGCTCGCCCGGGGTACGTTTCGTTCGGTCAGTGAGAACGCCGGATACCTATCTTCCCTCCTCTCCTCTCTTCCCCACTCCCCCTTCTCCCAAACACAGGCTGGCAACGCACTTGCGACTCCTCTGGGTATTGCAAGTGTCTATGGACGGTGGTGATCACTTAACATCAGGTGACCCATCTGTTCATTTGCCTCCTATAATATATATATATATATTAAACTCATATAGTATTGATACTATTCTAATCAACATGTTTTTCCAATAGAGTAAGCGAGATAGCTATACTAAGATATTTCATAGTAACTTCACAATTGTATTTAAATAATTATTTTTTGAGCAATCAATAAAAACATCAGTTATCTAGTCACGGAAAATAAAGTTTAAATCTTCTAATCAAAACATAATTTGATTATATAGGTAATTATGTAAAATTACATGAAATTTGTGAAGTGTCAGACAATATTTCAAGTTGTAATCTTGTTGTAATCTAGTTTTAAATTGACTTGAATCTGTAACTTGAAGACGATACAGAAATCCGCTTTATTATTTTATAATTATATTCTAAGATATCAACGAACAAGAAACAATATTAGTGTTATATATTATATTGTACGTATCACGATGAATTACGTTAAAAAAAATGAAAACGTGATGCCGACAATAAGAATGATAACTGTCAGTGTAAATAGTAGTTAGTAAAAACACAACTTCTACCCAATTCTGCTACTTCGATCACCACCAAGTAACTTTTTCAAGGACATAACATAACGTAAAATAAATATTTCACGAGACTTGACAAATAGTACTAGGATTTTTCCGTTACAATATTACAAACTATCTGATACCCGCTTTTACTACATTGTCCGCCTTAAGAATTCTTTATATATACAGCGGTTAAAACATAAGCACCTCACGACTTGCCCCATTTCTCCACGGCAACAAAATACAACTATAATTTAATACATACAAGCCAATGTACATTTACAATCTACACATAAGTCAAAGAAGTTTCACTTCCTCCGCGTGTATACACAGATACACACAATATATTTTATTTTTTTATATATAATAAACAACGCAGAGAAACTAGCGGGTATGACCTAGTATCAGATAAGTAATTGCAAATTCTACAATATAGAAAGATCTCTTGATAAACGATGATTACATATTATTTTTTGATAAAATAGCCGAATATATAAAGGTATCGTAAAATCTGGCACATATTTCCAAAGGATTGCGGGAGAATGAAGTGTGTGACGCTGCTATTGACTGCGCTTCTGGCAGCTGCTATTGCAGATGAACTGTCTTTAGCTGAACCTTGCGATGCAGAAACGTGTAAGCTGCCAGACTGCAGATGTTCGAACACTGATATCCCAGGAGGATTGGAGCCAAGAGACACTCCTCAGGTTAGTTCAAATTCAAGTGAGATTCGCTTGTGGTGTTTATTGTACACATTATTGTCAATACATACAATCTATAATGTGCAGTCCAAAGTCACAAGTAGCAAGGACGCCAATGCTAAAATGAACATATGGCTTAATGAGTGTATTAGAGGAAGTATGAGAATACAGCCAGTTGAGGAGTAATACTTTCGCATAATATAGGCGTTTAATGAGAAAGGGTAGAATTAGGGTAGAATTTTATGAAATTATTGCAAGAATTTGTTACTCGATGTGGGTATCTTCGACAGTACATTTTAATCAATGAAAATTACTTTATGATCGTTAAAACGATCACTGGTTCAGAAAACAACCCAGTCATCGAGAAAAACTGATAAGAAACTCGATCTGCTTTATCTTTACATCGCACGTGTACATACATAGGTGCTTCATTTTTGACTGATACACAAAGAGGTGCGTTAATTCCAGACATCGCCATCGTTCTTGATATACCGTATCTAACTTTAGACATTAAAATCCGTATGATGTTTGAGCTTACTATCCAGCAAATCGGGAAAGTGCTTTGGGACTTTTTTATAAAAGCTAACACTATTCTACCTCCTACCTATTCTTCCTTACACTAACCTACAAAACTGCTACTGGTCTTACTGAACCTGAAAAATGGGATAACAAATAGGACACTGTTAGTAGTATTTAAATTATGTTGATGAATTTATATATTTATCAAGTACAGAAATATGTTAATTGTTTCTGAAATAAAACAATGTAATATAACCCAATAAGAAGTATCTAATTACTGGGGTTTTGATAACGATAGACATGATTAAATTCTAGTTGCTTTGCTTTGATTTATAAAACTAACAACACTCTAATGAGGTTCGTAAATTACTCGAGATATTACTTTAACGTCTTTAGACAATTCAACTTATTTTAATCACAATATATAAAAGTGTGAGTACGGAGTTGATAGTCTTCTGTTTCGGGAACGAAATAAGAAATATTTTATACCGACTTTACCTACATGAGTCAAAAGTTAGGAAGATCATGAGAAAAAGTTGTTGCTTTGCAAAATACTTGACGCATTACACGAGCATTATATAATAAGGTCACAAAGATTTGTCAATCATGATTTAGATGCAAGTCAGAGAGTCGAGTCCATTTTATAGTCCGTTAAATGCTAGTAAACTTAAAGTAACTGGCTCTCAAGTAATTTTCAATTTTCAAATTTTTAACCTGAGGGTGGTACCTGCTCAAGCGAATTTGGGTAAAACCCTATCATCATACTGTGGTTTTAACAAAATATTTATTTTCTCTAAAAGCTCCGCATCATTCCTAAGGATTCGAACCTATGCCAAACGACCCGGTACTGAATGCGCTGTCTTTTGAAACATCATTGCTTCAAAATTGCCTCTTTGAAACTTGCTATAAGCAAAATTCTATAAATAATTTACAATTAACAGCAGCAGTAGAATTCGTCGATAGTGTTGTGTAAAATTTTAAATGTAAATATGGTTTCAGTTTGTATTGCTCACTTTTGACGATGGAGTTAACGTAATCAACACTGAAACTTATAGAAGGCTCATTTATAACCGTAAGAACTCGAACGGTTGTCCTGCTGGCACTACCTTCTACGTTAGTCATGAATATACCAACTATCAGCTGGTCAACGAATTATACAACAACAATTTCGAAATCGCCCTGCACTCTATAAGCCACAGAACACCACAAACCTTCTGGACAACAGCTACTTATAATGATATCAAAGAGGAAATCGCAGACCAAAGGGTCCAGATGGCCCATTTTGCTAATATCCCATTTGACACACTCAAAGGTAACTATATATAATTTATGAAAAACGTCTTTTATAAAATGCATTAGGAATTAACATAAAACAAGAACCACAAGTAGAAATTACTGTAATTCATAGGATTCAAAAGATGATATAGTTTAATACATTGATAGCTTTAAAAAAAGGAGCGCTACAAACAATTAGCACAATAATCAGAAATTCAATTAATAGTTTAGCTACATAAAAAGTTTGTTAATTACTTTCTAAAGTAACCAAATTATTAGAGACAACGAGTACGTATATCAGAAACTAAGATTTAATAAACTATCTATGTATATGAAAATACAGTTATTTAAAACTCAATTAGGTCAAAACCACTGAATGTATCGGCATAGAATTAATAATCAATCGATGCGGAGTTTTTCGTAGATGGTTCTAGGTATTTATTATTGGGATTTGTTTTACCCTTGGCGATTTTTTTAATGCCCAACGCTGCGTGAGGAAATCAACTAGTACATCTATTATCTCACCAATATTATTACTTTCCGAGTATTCGATTATTTTATTCTTAATTGTTTTCAGGGGTGCGTATGCCATATCTCCAGTTGGCTGGTAATACCAGTTTCCAAGTCATGGCAGATTATGATTTACTATACGATTGCTCTTGGCCAACTATCTCACATGCAAACCCTGGTTTATGGCCATATACACTGGATTATCAATCGATACAGGACTGTCCTATTCCTCCCTGCCCTACAGCCTCCATTCCTGGTCCATGGGTAATCCCTATGATATCGTGGACGGATCTTAACGGAGCACCTTGCGCTATGGTTGATGCTTGCGTAGCTTTGTAAGTAATTTTATCTTTTGCAATCCAGTTTAGGGCGTTATCTATAACAGTAATCAGGTCATCAAAGAGTTGTAACTACTTAATGAACATTTTTCTATGGTGCGTTGAACTGTTTGCGTTTCGTCTCGCAACTAGAATGCAATGAATCGTAATAGTTTTAAAGAGAATTTAAAAATAATTTTCTACCTTGCAATTATTTTCAAAAGTTATAGATCGTATAATTAAAGTATTTTTCTATTTTATATCATAAGAGGCAAATGAACAGATGGGTCACCTGACGTTAAGTGATTACCATCGTCCATAGACACTTACAACACCAGGTGTTCGCAAGTACATTGCCATCCTGTGTTTGGGCATTCGGCGCTCTCACTGACCGAACGAAATGCAACAATGCAAGCACTATTACTTCACGTCGGTTTTCTGTGAGAGGGTGGTACTACCCCGGGCGAGCCGACCCATTCATGTTGAAACCAGTAATAAATTCAGCATAGGTCTACCACCTACCAAATAGATTTAAATCATAAATCATACCTGAGAAATCAATTTGATCGAAGAAGGCGTTACTTTGCGGAAACCCATTATTATATATTATAGTAGATGTTACTTTGCATTTACGCCTGGAATATTAAGAATCCTGGAATTATAACTTTATAACTTATTTACTTATTAGGATTTATAACTTATTTACTTATTGTACTGTTTCCCTTGTAGCCCTGACCGTGAAGATGAGAACGCCTGGTACAATTTCATCCTAACCAACTTCGAAAGGCACTACCTTGGTAACAGAGCTCCATTTGGCTTCTATATCCATGAATGGTACCTTTCCGCTTACCCAGCCGTTTACAGAGCTTTGTTTAGATTCTTGGACTTGGTAAACAATCTTAACGACGCTTTCATGGTGAGTTACACACACTGTTTACTATATAACGACCAGTACTGTAACCGTAAGGAAAAGGGTCACATCTGATTAAGACATAAATTGGAGAAAAGTCTGCAGTAGTCTGTGTCTTTAGCGAACTACGTCTAACTCGTTTTTTGACTAAATGTAATTAGAGAATAAAAGCTCATAGTTGGGCAAGAAATTATTCGATGCAATTTTCTCTCCCGATTTTGGATATATGTAAAATTAAAGATTGCAAAAAACTACAGACGCTTCCCTCTTTCTTTGAACGGCAGAATAGTGTGCTGAAGTGTAAATAATGAAAGAAGATCATTCTTCTCGGTTGGATATCAAATATTTTCAATACTCACAGAAAAATGAAATGAACGTTTACTTAGACGGTCCAAAAGATTCTGAAAGGTTCCAATTACAAGTATAAACAAAAGATTCTGAAACATTTACCTATACGTATATGTATGTATGCTGGCATTCATACACTAGTTGAAAGTCATCTTTATGTTCCTGAAATTTTCACAAACAAACTCACTTGACATTACATGCTGATGTGGCCTGAGATGACAATCATAGTATACTTATAGTATAGAAGTATATATAAGGGGGCTGAAAAAAAAAAAAACCAAAAGGCGAGGCCCCGGGAATACAACCATCAACCAAAAAAAAAATAAAAGGGAAAAAAAATATAGTATAGAAGGCGACTGGCTCTAAAGTGCAGTTGTCAGAACACACTATAAATTTTTGACGACAAATCTTTAGGGTGGTATTTAGCTTTGCCGGCTTAAAAAATGCCCTACACTTATGTCTGTGGCTTCATCACGATATTTTCTCTAAAGCTCTAATCTCAATGTCCAATGTCAGTCGCAAGGAATCAACCCTACGTCAATAGATGCAGTGTCGAAACACACTAAGCCGCCATCGCTTCAAAAGAATCTGAACCATTATATCAACATTATAACAAGTGCGTACTATAATCACTAAACTCAATAAAGAACATAGGTATATTATGGTTCTATCACTGTTGGGATCTCAGGCTAAAATTAGAAAAAAAAAATTGGTTGATTTTAATTTCGGTTTACGGACAATAATTTTACGTGATAACGACTTGGACACATCGGCCGATGGAGTGGAAGAGAGATGGATGCGTCACAAGCCGAACGCTTAGGCCGGTCGCACATCTCTATCGCTTGTTCAACGCTCTAGCTTGCACGCTCAACTCAGGCGGAACGTGACAATGAGTCATGCTTTTTCGTGCGTGCAACCGGCGTTCATCAATTTATAAGACGTTATCACGTCAGAATACTAGAAGCACCCGTTTTGAAATAATGCGATTACATACATTCGGTAATTGATTTATGTATATAGATAACTTACATAGTATAAAACAAAAAAATTCCTCTGCCACGTCTGTTCGTATGTCTGTTTGCGATAAACTCAAAAACTACTGAACGGATCTTCATGCGGTTTTCACCAGTAGATAGAGTGATTCATGAGGAAGGTTTTGGTATATAATTTGTCAAAGTCCTTTTATTATCAGGGCGGGACTAACGTCCTCCGGAGCCGCTAGTATCTCATAATTTCGTGACCCAGTCGGATTAACAACACGCTATCATTTTTGAGTTACTACATTTTCGAATATTTCAGGTCAATTCAGCTGACGTAATCGAATGGGTAAAGAATCCAGTTCCAATAAACGAATACAGAGCACAACCTTGTAAGACCATCATACCCACTACATGTCCCGCTACCTCCTGTGGCCCTATAGTTGGTGAACATAATCAGGTATAACTTTGTTATTTATTTATTTGATGGTAGCGACTTAATATCAAGTTGTAATCTACATACATCACACACGTACATCTACAATGTGGGTGACTGGTTACTCGTTAGGAATATTTTTACAGGATACTCAGTACTTGATACTCGTTCTAAATCAATAAAAAATAGGAGCTTAATATTTGACCTAATTAACTAGAAAATATAAAAATTATAGACAATCCTCTACCCGTCTATGTTAAAGCACAGGGCCAATGACCGTCGGATGTAGTAAAAGTGAAGTGAAAGTTAGGGTGGAGTGAAAAAAACAAATTTTTTTTTTTCTTAGCCTGGGGGTCAAATTTGTAGCTTATAAAAAACAAAAATTTTTGAAAAAAAAAAAAAAATTTTACTCAACATCTTGAGCCAGCCCACTCATTTTTAAAACTAATTACGAGTAAAAATATTTGGTTGCAAAAAAAAAATTTTTGAAGGCGTTCTAGAAGCTTCAGAGTATCCTCTTTTATGCCAATTAAAAATCACAAGTTAAAAAAAAATTTTTGTGACTATTGTTTTAATTTAAAAAAAAAATCCCAAAAAGTACCATTCCTCTTTAGGGCACTAGAATAAAATTTGAGTTGGAAATGATCATAATTGCCAGTTCTTAGATGTTTTAAGAGATTCAAAGAAAAAAAAAATTTTTTTTTTGCAACCAAATATTTTTACTCGTAATTAATTTTAAAAATGAGTGGGCTGGCTCAAGATGTTGAGTAAATTTTTTTTTTTTTTTCAAAAATTTTTGTTTTTTATAAGCTACAAATTTGACCCCCAGGCTAAGAAAAAAAAAATTTGTTTTTTTCACTCAACCCTAGTGAAAGTGAAGCCAACCAACTAACAAAGGATAATTTTTCGAAGTTTGTACAAACAAAAGGGTTTATTGTCCGTTAATAATAATAATTTCGAAGATTACAAACTCCGGTACGTCGCTCGCAGATTTTGCCACCGGTCATTCAACCTAGGTTTATTTAAATTTGTACCCATACTTTTGAGAGTGTTGAATGCAGTTAGTTTAGACTTACACCCAGTGATAGCGCTGCCACAATTCTGTACCCGCTATCATTGTATTTTGTACATTACATATAGGCGTTTTTAATAATGATCAAAAACCCGAGTTAGGACTTAAAGATTGTGTTCTTTGTCTACCCGTTTGAAGTGAAGAATATACATTATAGTGAGCTGTGAACAGAGAGTCTTAGAGCAAACTTTAACTTAGGTTCTCTTTGTTGTTTATTTGTATTTGTTTTGATATTATTATTTTATATTTTAAATGTTACCATGAACTATCATACGATTGAATCGTATCATCACGGTGTATAATAGAAATCTGTCGTATCAGAATTTTCTTCAGGGCTTTTCATTTATAAACAATAGCCTTAAGTATCCATCCTACATTTATTTATAAGGACGAATTGCATGCTTGTATGTATAAAATTATGAAGAAATATTTTTCATAAGTTACTGCTATATATTTATTTGATGTGAACGAAATTTAAATCACTGTTATATTGTTTATGTGGTTTGAAATATTTTGTATTACTGATAATTTTTCATATTGCTTAAAAAGTATGGTTTCTCTTATTCACCAGATCGAAGAGTTAAAAAGGTAGGATAGGGTCCGGTTGATATCCTTTTCTTTTAAATATAGCATGTTATAATTATTTTACCAGTGCAATAGCAGCGAGTACTATATTAAAAATCACTGTTACACTATGATATTAAAATAGCTATAATTTGTAGCCCATTTTCGATAATCGTCGTAGGAATTCATACATTACAATGAATTTATCGTCAAATATAGTGTATTAATTTTGCCAAGCTCGTAAAAAGACATTATTTGATAGCTTAATTAAATTAGTTTGTTTTATATGAAATACGACGCGGCTTTGTATAAAAATTAATAACAACAATAACTGATAGCAATTGCTATACATAGCTTCAGAATAATTGTTAAGATTATACCCTACAAATATATTTTCAGCCTTTAACTGATCTTGTAAACTGTATAGATTCGTCATCATCTTCTTACGCTTATCCCATCTAAGTAGGGTCGGCACAACATGTTTTACTTTTCCACTCTCGTCTACCAGATGTCATCTCAGTATCACACCTTTTACACACATATCATTTGTCACAAAATCCACCCATACCTTTTTCGGTCTTCCTCTCTCCTATCCCTCCACCATCATACTCAAAGCTTTTCTAGTTACATAATCTTCATCTCTCCTCATGACATGTCCATACCATGCCAACCTATTACTCCACTACTTCTCTGTCACTGGTGCTATTTTCAAACTTCCTCTGATATACTCATTCTTAATCTTATCCATTCTGGTCACACCACACGTCCACCTTAACATTCGCATCTCTGTCAGATGTAGTTTTCTCTCATCCGTCTCTTTCATAACCCAGCATTCAGATGCATACAACATGACTGGGCTTATAATAGTTTTATAATAGTGTAAATTGCAAAAGGAAATCTTTGAGGTGGTAGAGCCACGCTGAAGCTATTACTGGTTTCAACTTGAATGGGTCGACTCACCCGGGGTACTACCACCCTCTCACAGAAAACCGACGTAAAGTAACAGTGCTTGCATTGTTACGTTTGGTTCGATCAGTGAGAGCGCCGGATAACCCACCTCCCCTTCCACCTTCCCCACTTCCACTCCCACAGGATGGCAACGCACTTACGACTATTCTGGTGTTGCAAGTGTCTATGGACGCTGGTGACCACTTAACATCAACTGACCCACCGGTTCGTTTGCCTCCTATGATTTAAACCCCAGAAAATTTTTATTTTGTCGCGTACTTAAGTAAATATGTCGACTTGTTGCCTTTATAGATTTAAGTTTCCACCGCCATGTCGCACGATTTTAAGCGTCTATTTAATGACCAATAGATGCGCTGCCTAGATAGCCAGACGAGCCTTAGAAAATACTCTATCACCATGCTAAATATTTATTTATCACGTCATTAAATTATCACAGTACTTACATTATAATCATACGTTAATATTCATTGGTAGTTATGTAAAGGTAGTTTTAAAAATTAGGGAAATAAACATATATAAATAAAAATTGTGTAACCGCAAAAACTTAGATAATCTGGATTTAGTAAAAGACCGACATAATCTAAATACCAGAAACAATCAAGCTGGTCACTCCAAGTTTTAGGCTCACTAAGACCAGTAACAGTTTTTTAGGTAATAGTGTTAGATTTTATAACAAAGTTCCAAAGCACACTACCGATTTGCCAGTTAGTAACTTCAACTGTTATGTCAAGCGAGTCTTTAA
This sequence comes from Antheraea yamamai, assembly GCA_036509395.1. Taxonomy (NCBI): domain Eukaryota; kingdom Metazoa; phylum Arthropoda; class Insecta; order Lepidoptera; family Saturniidae; genus Antheraea; species Antheraea yamamai. Next base: position 8,278,468 of record AP028451.1, read on the forward strand.
TATATAAAGGCTATTATAAGGTGGATCATGTAAACGATGGTGACGTCTGGAAATGACGCCTCTCTCTCTCTCTTTGCATCCAGCGAAAATGATTGTAACTGGACATGTCTATGTTGTAATAATGAAAAAATATGTTATGTATTCTGAAAAGATAAACCAGATCGAGTTTCGTGCCGGTTCTTCTCGATGACTCGGTTGTTTTCCAAACCGGTGGTAGTTTTGACGTTCATAAGTGCCTTCTCAAGGCCTATATTGAATAAAGAATTTTTTGATTTTGTAATGATTACCTAGTTTTTTTTTTATATTCCAGATCTCGTACTGGATGCAGCTTTGCAATGTCTGTCCCAATACGTACCCGTGGGTAGGGAACCCACTTGGACTATAATAAATATACATTTACGAATAAATTATTTACGTAAATAACTTCTTTTTTATTTTATTTCAGTACTTAAATGATTGTACGACCCCATACATATAAGTTTGGAAAATATTTGGTCCTTAGTTGAAGGTGTTAATTTTATACTTTAGGTAATCATCATCATATATATTAATACGTGAAGCCAAATCATTGTATCCCTTTTTGAAAGAAATGCGCGAACGGATGAACGTGAAATTTGGCATAGTTAAAGTTTATATGGAGGAGAAGTGCAGAAAGCTATTTTTTTATATAAAATGCATTACAAGTATATTAAATTAATTAAAATATACATTACTCACACTACTGCTTGAATTTTACACAACATATACACACATGTAAATGTTGACAAAGTCATCCGTCATTTTACTCTTACGTTCCAATTACCTTTTTCAATATTTTTTACATGAAAATTTTTTTAAATTAATGATACATAATTTATGGAACCACTGAAATAATTATTATTCTCTTTGGTGTTATTGAATGTCAAATTTTTTAGGTGATAGGACTGCTTCCATTTTGCTTTATGTTGTCATAAGAGTAAAGCAATATTACCAAAGTCAATGTCAATATTTTAATATTTAGTATGTTTATGGTGAACTCACTTTAAATGATGATTCAATAAAATGAGCCAAAAAATATTTATAAATTGAAAATAACAAAATTTGTTTGCTCATGAAAGTAATCCATGGCCTAGATATCCACGGTTACAATGATGCAGTTCATCCTGATGTAGCTATTATATTTGGTACAGTTGATGATGAATTTTGAACAAAAATGAATTCTTTTCAAATGTTATTGGTAGTATTAAAAATATCTTTGTTTTAGATTCATCATTTGATTCTATTGTGTATCCATTACTTTTCCAAGCGATGTTACTGGGCATATAACTATTCCTCATAATGTACAGACTTCATTTAATTCAATATCATTCAGAAATGCCACCACTCATGGTGTCGTTTAAAATTAATTGAGAATTGTATCATGAGTTGAGTGAGTTATTTTCGTAAAGTTATGTTTAAAATTTGAGACTTTTACCATCTTATGTAACTGCCTGTTTTTTGTTTCAAATTTATAATTATTATTTCATTTAGACATAGAACCGTTTCATGTTTATATAATTTAAAAAAAAGTGGCAAATAACTGAGTAACCATGATGAAAACCGTTGATTATAGAAGTAAGTTGACAAAAGAAACCTAATAAAGTTCAAACTTTAAAAAATCAATGAACTATGGTCGAATGTCGACCACTGGGCGTCCACTAGTATGAGTTAAAACCCCTATAGAAAAGGCACTAATACTTCCCATATCATTCAAAGAGCAACTATTTTGAAATTGATATTGGATAGAAAAGAATAGCATAGTAGGTTACACAAAAATGATTTGTAGAAATAAAAAAACATGTGATAGTAAAACAATACAATCCATGTCCTTCAGATATAGTGTGTTTCTATTAGTGAAATAAATACTAAAATTAAATCAGTCATTCTCTAGATTACCTCCAACAAACAAACCTTACTATTTTATTATACACCAATAGTTCCTGAGATTAGCGCGTTCAACCAAACAAACCCTTTATAATATTAAGTATTGATTACTACTCTTCTCTCATACTTACCTCGAGCCGTCATTCAAATTACAAGAACGTTGATAGAGTGGAGTGATTGTAATGAAACAAAGACTAAGTTACTCTCGAGGATATGCTTTATGATTTTCTTTATTAGGTTATATTGTGATCACAGTACTTTAGCAGTGATGCGTGTACATACAAAGAGACAGACAGACATATTACTTATGCCTAGGCAACTGCAACAATATTTTTCACGAAATACAACGAAGTACGGACACGTTACATTCTTATTATATGTATGTACAGAAGAAGATAACAGTTTAAAACAACGTGGACTTATCATGCAACTGTAACACTGACTGTATCTAATGATATCAATATCAAAAAAATTTCAAAGGTAATAATCATTTTTAAATATGAAAATTCTTTAACGACAGAACTATGATTAAACGGCATTATCAATCAGTTTCTAAGCATATATCTCTTTTGGAAATCAGAATAAATAATTCCAAATTATCGTTCATGATAAGCCCAATGATAAATTTATAGAATGAAGTAGCAATGTATAGTAATATGTTATGTAACCTAAACAAAAACCTAATTTTTTATCTATGGAAATAAAACTTGAAGAACATAGAAGCTAGGAATTCCGAAATGATGTCTCCAAAACGGAAGAACGGTCAGCGTCTCAAACCCGTCCGCATAAAATGAGTGCACAATTGAGAATTCCGAGCTCATTTCAAATAGTCTCTCGTCACTTGCGTCGTTGGACTTTTTGTACACTGCTTTGTGAAAACAATTTTAAATAATTCGCGTAAGGTTGAATTTACAAAAACATAAGTATATAGTACAATTATAACGACTTAGGTATATCGGTGAGTTTTTGGGGACGGTTTTGAGCATTACTTTTCAATGTTCTAAAAATATCCACTCTTACAATCTCTGTTTATTTTTTTGTGTGGACGTAAATGCTTTGTATACCATATCTACGTCATGAAAATGTTTGAGGCAGGTCAGGAAAACATTACAATGGTTGTAGTAAACAACCATAAGTGGTGTAACTTCCAACTTTTTACATCTATCGTTAAGCTTCCCTTTCCTTCTGGTATCTTGGTACTAACTTTCTTCCTACATCAACATTTTAATATATTCTTAGAACGTCAGTTTTTTATTGTTTGCTTTCTTGAAGCTCGTAGTAAAATATGCGAATCACCATACACTCATCTGGTCTTTGTAACAATACACAAATTAATCTGTTGAGACATTAGATATGCTTGTATGTCGCTTATAATAGCACCACGAATAACATCAGTGTTTTATCGCAATCAATCCGGTGTATAGGGTGCGAGGCAGCGGTGTAAGTGCGTAACTGTAGGATGCCAGAGATGGCAGAATGCTATGAGTCTGATGGAGTCTCCGGCACAAGAGGCTGCGAGTTCAGATGTAACTACATCAGTGGTTTACAAATTAAATTACGTCATATTTAAAGAATTTTTACAGGGGTTACATCCAATGAATTTACCACGGGCCTCGATATAATTACGCAACTGGTGACTGGTATCTCAGATAGTGGAAGGCTGAAATAGCAGTGTTTGTACATATTTTATGAGAAAAGCTAGCAAGAAACTAGAGTAGATGGAACGCATTTTACCTCAGAGATTTTTTTTTTGTCCCCCCTTTACCTCGGACATAATCCGAGACCTTGCATATGTCCAGTCGTTCCTGTCCTTTGTTAGTTTAAGTGTCCTGTGTGTATATTCGTGTTGTATTTTATACATGATTGTCTATTCTATAATCTTACATTTTATTCTATTTTGTGCATGAAAATCTCTGTTATTACATTATATACATAATATGCCGTGACGCATAACATGAATATATATACAATTTGTATTTTAGTGTCCTGTTTTATATGTCCTAACTTATAATATTATACAATGTTAAGTATTTATTGTGCGTCTTAACACATTTGTATATAATATTATTTTTCTAATAATTCTATATAATTTTATTTATCTAATAATATATTTTTAACAATTTCTATAGATGTTTGTTTATATGTGGCGTTTTATAAAATTTTTTTTTTGCCTGTTAGTATTTTTTTTGTACGTCTTGGTTCTGCACAAGTTACTTTTAACCTAATTAATCTTAATATAGTATGTAGTACCAAGACATCGATGAGAACCAAAAGCTAGATATAGTAACAGTAGACAGTAAGATAAGTTTTAAGTTTTGAAACGGAGCTGTGGAAATCATTAGTGGGAATACTTATTGTAGCGTCATATCATAAAATTTGTGTCGTGAAACTTGTCTATTTATTTCTTTTATTTGCTATCGCAACCGATCCACCGATATATTCTAATAAATAGGGTCGCATGCTATCGTTTTCGAGCCATAGAGCCATATTTTCCAAAGTTATTTTGTCCCCGGTCAAACACTCCAGGTCGCGTCTGGACGAGCCGAAACGCGGACAGTGTATTAAAATATGGAACACTGTCTCAGCGGTATCCGCGTAGCATACGCACGTGGGACTGTCCTTGATCTTAAAACTGTGCAGGTACGCTGCGAATCCCCCGTTGCCTGTTAGGGCTTGCACGTGAGTCGGCGACAATCGGGTCTTCTTCGCTACCCGGTGAGCAGAACTCACCTTCGGGAAGAAGATCCGCGTCACCGACCCCGTGTCGGAAGATTCGTAGCGCGCCTGCCACTGGTTGACAGTCTTTTTTGCGTACGACAGCGGATACCGATCGTAGTCGGCCGCGGTCTTTTTATGTGCAGCCCGCTTCGCCAACTCGTCGGCACGTTCGTTGCCGATGGTTCCGACGTGCGCTCGCACCCAATGCAGACGGACGGAGCTCCCACGTGCACGATTAGGTCAGAGATTTAATCTATATAGACTTTAATGAAAAATACAAAATCTATTATCATCTAATAAACAAATATTTTATTTCTTAAATTTATTTGCGTTAATAGTACAAAAAATATATAAATATATTTTTATTAAGTTTTGAATGAGTTAAAAACATTTCGTTATCCATCAATGTGTTATGTGAATATTTTTTTTATCACTGGGTTTTTTATTTCCTTTTAAGTAGATACATTTCGATAATTATGATAAGTAATTGATATAGTGTATATTATCTATTAGCAAATAATGTAATTAGGTTACATAAAAGCAAAAACTGTATAAATGATAACAATTGATTTGTCTTTCACTTGAATAATCAATCAAATCTCGGGTGCAACGTTTATATTGAAAAAATGATGCGTGCTTTGTATCAAATTCAGATATCGCATCAACTGATCTTGATTCAAATACTACATTGAGTCTTCCCAGCTTTTTTTTTATCTTTATTTTTGGCAACCAATCTTGTAGATTATTACTGCCATTGTCGAGTAGTTAATAGTATTACTAGTTCTTCTTCTATTTTATTTTTGGCAACCAGTCTTCTAGTAGACTATTACTGCCATTGTCAAGTGAGTATCGATATTACAAGTTTCTTGATATAATTACAATGAACTAACAAGATGGTGGCCATCCTGTTAGAACGTTCCATGGAGTTTTTGTGGCATCTCAGAATTCACGGTCCGTGATATTATTTTCCATTCACTTCACTTATGCACAATAAACAAACTATATTACATAAAACACCACCAATTTTAAACAATACAGAGTCAAGTAACACAAGATTATGAATAAAATATAAAATCCACTACATGACAGACCAAAATCCCGCCAAAAACTCCCTTCTCAGCTTTTGGTAAAGAAAAATATGGTAGTAAAAAAAGGTGGTTGGTAGTAATAAGTTTGTAATATCCCCTTGACCAGCAACCTTTAAGATGAAACTAAGCCGTCAAGCATTTTTTAGTATCTGCTAGCAATAGGGCCTCAGAGCCAGTCCCTCCAAGTTTTACAGTGTTATTATCTAAATGTTAACCCTATAATGTAAAAAATTGCATTTTAGCAGTAACTTTTACGCATATTTTTGTCAAGATCGGCCGATGCGATCTAAATTCCATAAAACAGCCGTGTCGGTATATAGCCAACAGAGATTGTCGATTCGATTACAACTTTATACTCTTTTAGATCCTATCACTGGTTAGTAAATCGAACATTTCCTTTTGAGCATTAACTATGAATCATCGTCGTATATGAGTACAAAAATGGAAAAAAGGCAAAAATAAAACAGAACAACGTAATTTAAAAAGAAAGTAGATACAACTGAATCTGGTGAATAAGTAGATTTTTTTTTTTTTTATATCATAGGAGGCAAACGAACAGGTGGGTCACCTGATGTAAGTGATCACCACCGTCCATAGACACTTGCAACACCAGGGGAGTCGCAAGTGCGTTGCCAGCCTGTGTAGGGAGGGGGGGGAGGAAGGTAAGAGGAAAGTGGAAGGGGAGGGGAGGTGGGTCTCCGGCGCTCTCACTGACCGAACGAAACGCAACAATGCAAGCACTGTTACTTCACGTCGGTTTTCTGTGAGAGGGTGGTACTACCCCGGGCTAGCCGACCCATTAAACATGACAGATGATAAAAGATGACAGAAAAAGAAGAAAAAAAGAAACAGAAAGTATGATATATTTTAATTTTAGTATAATTTGATTATAATGTGACTGATATGAGTGTTGTCGGATGAAGAAAACCTTGTTAAGAATATACTGAAGAAGAAAACCCTGTTAAAAATATACTGAAGAAGACAACCTTGTTAAAATCATACTGAAGAAGAAAACCTTGTTAAGAATGTACTGAAGTAGAAAACCTTGTTAAAAATATACTGAAGAAGAAAACTTTGTTAACAAAGAAAGAGGTTGAAATTATGCTCTGTGGTAGGAGACCTCTTTTTGGAGACAGACAGTGCTAGCTAGTGGGTTCGGAAACTTGTTCGAAGAATTCCCTTGCTCCAACGCTAAGTATATAGAAGGCGATGGATTTTTTTTATTATTATTTATTTATTTATAAGACAACAAAGTTCCACAAAAACAAAAACAAATTATATACTAATACATAAATTGGTAGTAAATTTAAAAATAAAATTAAAATTAAGTTCCTATATTAATATGTTTTATACAAATGAATATGAAATAGGATGAAAAGATGAACATCACACTATTATATTACAACAGATATCCAGTGTTTCATGAAAGGACTGTCGTACATGTCTACCATTGTTCCATTATATTATTGGAACTATCGCGAAGTCTACCCAGGATGGATGCTATTCTCTTACGGATTAAAGCATAGAAATCATCAACCCTAGCATTTGCAAACATCCCAGAAGCGCTACAAAATCGTGGTAATCCCAATAACATTCTGAAAATATTATTATATTGGACACGCAATGCGTTCATAGTCCTCTTACTGAAGCTGATCCATAGGCTGCTCGTATAAAAACATTGACAAAATGCTTTGAATAATTGGATTTTAACTGATTATAACTGATTTTTAACAGACTTAAAAAAAGGAGGAGGTTACTACGTAAATTTTTTTTATTTTAAATAGTACATACCAATATAAAAACCTCCGCTGATCTCCACAACGGGTGAGTACCTATAATGAGTTTTCCATTATTAAGAAGGGTGGAACTACAGGAAAATTAAAACAAAAGTCTAGTCGATTACTTTATTCAATTTACACAGATTACTAAATTTAATATTTGAAATTGGTAAATACTAACTTACCACACAATATGGACACAGCATTACAATTATAAATAAAATAATTACAAAACAAAACCGCATCATAAACGTATTAATTAATATGTTGTAATTATTTAAAACGGAAATAATGTATTTATATATGTTGGTTTGTTGAAAAACAATTGCAGTGAAGAATTATTTAGTGACGTAAAAATGTTAGTACAGTATGGTCTCACTAATCCGGCACTTCGATCGATCGGCACCCTCCGCCCACGCCCCTTCGCCCTTTTATACCTATGATGCATTGCATGATGCATTGATTTCTTTCAATACCTGCATAACATGGTCAGAAGAAAACGGCCTATCTGCCAGAGATATTATAATTCTTCACAACACGCGAGAAAAGGTTTTTAAGCAAGGACTACAAAATTCACAAAAGCAGGCCCCAATTAAGGATTATTTTAAACTATGTAACTACATATGTACATGTTAATTTAATACATTACACACGTTTATGAAATGCTTTACTTTATTAATTACCTATGACTTTTTCACTATAATCCATTAATCCGAACATTCCAATAACCAGGCACCCTCCGGTTTTTAATAGTGCCGGTTCAGTGAGGTTATACTGTATTTATTTTACAAATTAAGTCACCAGCGATGTCATAACTTGTGGTTTCTACTACAGTATGTGGAGATAACAATAATTATGTATTTCATCCCAACTTACTTGACCGTTTTTGGCAAACTACGTACAAGTGATTACTTTTTAAATTATTTCGGATATTTCTAAACATTTTTATATTTTAGTATTACTTTTCCTTTGGAACAGATTTTATGTTACTAGATGATTACAAACCGCTTAGGATGTTTTTTCTATGTGTTTATAAAAGTGTCCTACATATATCTCCATTTTCCAGGTTACCTCTAGGCATGTAAGAAAGAGATATATATATATTCTGAGAGTTGTAATATATGAAGTAATTATTTCAACTATTGAATTATTACAAAGCTACTTGAATTAATGTTTTATATATTAACTTATTGAAATTTCTAAAGTCATCATTCTTTAAATTACTATTCCGTACTTCACAATTTACAAATTCGATTACATTAGAAGGACTGCTAAGTTTTATTTAACCGTATTCTTACAGACTATATTAAGTTCTTATAAATTTAACATTTGGTGATAATGAGTCGAAGGAAAAATTACTTATTAATTATTAATATTATATTTAAGTACAGCGTATTATTACGTACAATTAAATAATATATTTACACATTTATAAATCTAATGCTAGTACATATTCCTATAATGCTACTCCCATACCTGTGTGTATCGTCACGAAGTTTTGTCTATGGTCGCAATAAATGTAAATGTGGGAAAACATTATTATATGCGTTATAAACTATACGATAATAGGGCTGATAGTTTTTATGCACCTCAAAGAAGTTTAGTGGACGTTAATTTCGAGTTACTGTAAAGACACAATTGTGGGAACGTATAATCAGTCCCTTTGTTGGAATTAATTTTGAGGTTAGTTTTAGCGTGACATTTAACCGAAATAACGTCACGTCACCTTCAAACCTCTTTGAAATGGTAAAAAAAGTTTATTTAAATATCATTAACCGTTTAGTATTGGTTATTATAATCATGGGATATAGATATTATTATTCGTGATTAAATACGTTGTCCAGCATTTTCAATTACGACGTAGGGTCGAGGTGGTAACAGTATTGTGTAGAAAGCATTGCGAATAACTTTATATATCTCTGACTCTTCAGAAGGTTTCGGGAAAGGATCATGTAAAAACCAGTCGACTCGTGTCGGCGGTGTTAAGTACGAGTAAGTACAGTGAGCAGTTTTTGTTTTGTTCTTTAAAAAAAAGTAAATAAGTAATTTTTAAGGTGAGATATACCTTTCGTTCACTAACGTTTCGTTACATCAATGAGTTTATGGTTCGGGTATGAAATAAATTTAATTGGGGTAATCTTCGCATATATTGCTCCTTGAATTATGTAAAACTGTTGAGTATGGTATAGATTAAATCCAAAATGGCGGTTTTGTATACAACGGCTCAAGACGCTTGAGTACACAGTGGCTCATGTTACACTGTGTACTAAATTATAATAATAGACCCTACACATTAATTTAATCCTAGAAAATAATATTATTTTTTAATATCATTTTCAGTATAATTCTTTTACAGTATGGGTCGTCCAGCAAAGCCCCGTGTAATCCAGCAACATACAGCTTTCACAGACAGCATACAGCTATATTCTTGAGATTAAAATAGTCATTTAAGTTAAATTATTACACCAGTTTATTAGATTTAAGACGAAAAATGTCATTATGTTTAATTAAGCATTTCTTATTTTGTTAAATTAATAAGTAAAGACTGATATAAACTAAAGAAGTTATTCGGGTTATATTATTAAAGATTCAGGTTGAACTGAAGCCTTACACAGTGGCTCAAATGAGTTTTTTTTAATACTTTTTATCTCCCAGTATATATCTTTGTTTAACTAAACCGATTTGAGTCATAAAAATACGTTAGTCACACTATGTATTAATCCTTTTACATCTTCACAATACCCCTCCGAGTAGAGTCACTGAAAAAAAAGTGACCCACTGTTGCCGCCTTGACCCTTACTTACAAAGATTTGACTTACAAAAAACGACGGTAATGCGACTTGAACTTTAAATTACATTTATTTATTATATATAATTTATAATACATTACTTAAAATACTGATAAACAATAAAATCATCGTGGTTTCGTGTTAAACTTTATTACTCTTAAATGTAATAAAAAACAAAAGTATAAAAGAATAAACAAAAATCATATTTACAGGAAAATTATTTGTTCACGCGCCATTAGAAATTAAATATGGCTTTCTTTTAACTGTAACGTCATTCCCAGAATATCATTTGGTGAACAGTTTTTTTTTTGGGTAGTAATTCACTTACTAAATCAAATATCATCTCAATCAATGAGTTTATGTATTTTGGGTAGACTGTGTCGACAACCACTGTCTTTGTACATTTACGACGCACAATTTCATAAATTCTACCTACAGCATATAGGGGATTATTCTATATTTGAGACAATATTTTTATTTAACGGAAATCTAATTTTAAAATTGGCAACTCTGGCATCTGTCACCTATTGACATTTGGACATTTGACATTGACATTTGGATTTACTATTTGTTGTTCTCGACTGTGATTATTTGGATAAAGATCGATTTTTAAATCGATCTGAATCGCGGTTTGTATAATCGATTAATGAAAAAGATTGAGATCTAGAAGATCGATCTTTTAACAAAAATTATGAGCTTTTCTTTAACTATTAATTATTGGACAGTTTTATTTCATCGAAGTAGTAGAAATCGAATCACGATTTTATAGTATAAGACATCGATTAACTGGATTGTTAGATGTTTAAAATCGATTAAAACAATCGTTTTTTCTATGTCCAAACATAACACAATCAGACGAAACTATTCACTATAACAAAATAAAACCCCTTATTTCTAAAATGAATAAAGCCATCACAATCTAATACAATAAATTACTAATTATATTTTATTGAAAATGTAATATATTTACAACCACTTATAATAATGTATTTAAAGCAGATATAAAAGAAATTTATAATTCTTATGAGGTAGAAAATGAAAATTTCCAGTTAAGTACATACATAAACATTATATACACTAAAATAATAAAAACGTTGATAAAAAGAATTAAAATGAAGACTTCCTAAAACACAGTTTTATATAACAAAAGTGGAATATTTACAACTTTATACATTCAAATACGTAATTTAAAATAAGTTAGTAATACTGTAAATAAATTTAAAGCTTACATTTGCAAATATAATAGTCATTTAATTCCTAAAATTAAAAGTAATTCAGTCGACATAACCTAAATGACAAAGAATCCAATAGATAGTAATTACTATTGCAATCAAAAACAATGTTTTTTTTTTCTTAAAAATTATTAATTTAACTATGCAATAGATTATAAAGAATAATAAGATTATTTTAGCATATAATTTTTATTGTATCGTTATATTTTACTCAAATTATTCTGCTTATTAGATGAAATGAAACGCACAATTATATCATTATATGGATAATGCATCCATTTGCAATAATTAATATCAGGATCGATAGATGTCGTTAAAACGACATTTAACACACCAAATGTTGATACAAAAATGCTTACTAATTAATATGGAAATGAGACACTAATACACATTACATTTTACACAGTGTAAATTTTTTCTCATACGAATGACAATAAATTCGATAATCGAATCAAAAATAAAATTCCATACTTCCCTTAAATTTCTTCCCTTTTCGTGAAGCAATCAAATCAAATATATTCGATGCTGGATTAAAAACGGAATTAATTATTTTGGTAAGTACGAATTATGACTCTAGATTCTTAATTCCATACTTCCCTGAACTTTATTAAAACAATCTAATCAACAACTTTATATAGGACAGTATTAGCATTTTTGGTAAGCACGAATCTCTAGATTCATAAAATTCCATACTTCCCTGAAATTTCTTCTCTTTTCGTGAAGCAGTCGAGGCAATTTTTCGACGATGGGTTAAGGGTGATTGAGATAAGTTAATTACAAACGTGATGGTCTTTCTTATACCGACATATCTCACAATGAACTTTACAACACCATACGAAGCGACATCGGCATTTCTCTTCATGGTCTCGTACCCTAGTCTGGTATCCTCTACCACAGCACAAAAGACGACATCCATCGAGGCCAGCTGAAGTCCTATTACAGGTTCGACCTCGAGTACCAAGAATTCCCAACCTGGAATAAATATATTTTGAATTGAAAACTTGTTTAGGCACGTTGAGCGGTAGTTTTGTAGCAGGAGATTTTTTTTATCCATAGGAGGCAAAGAAATAGATAGGTCACCTGATGTTAAGTGATCACCACCGTCCATAGACACTAGCAACACTAGGGGAGTCGCAAATGTGTTGCCAGGTTGTGTTTGAAGATGGAAGGGTCCGGAGTGGGTGGAAGCTGACTGGCCTCAAGTAAGATTCCAATCTTCCAATTTCAAATTTATAAACTGAAGGTATCACTTAACCTCAGATGAGTAACTTTGGTTTGTGGTACTAAATCAGATGTTTAAGTTAATATATGTACTTACTCTTCATTCGGTTCGCAATAATCCGGTGAATCTTCTAGATATACCAAATCTGTTTTATTCGGTTTCTTCATATCAGTATGAATAGGTCGAAGTTTTCTTACACTTTTACCTCGTTTTCGTTCTACGACCTAAAAACCAGATAAAGAATGTTTAATTGCAATATAAAATTCAGTGCATTCGTCCAATGTTTCCCAGAATCTCAGACAAACTGTTTCAATGTAAACTAGTTGGACTTCCTTATAGAGGAGAACTTGGTTTTTAATATTTCCTTTTTTTGTTTTCTATTTTTGGCAACAAATTTTCTAGACTATCACTGTCATTAAAAACCATTATAATATTAGCTAGCGTTTGAATAGGTAATTAACTTGAAGAAGTTAATATAATTACTTATGTTAGGTAATGTTATATCACGTTTTATTTTTGGTAAAGATGGTGGACCTCGTGTTAAAACATTCCTAGAAGTTTTTTGTAGCATCTCAAAATGCATGCTCAGTGGTATAACTGTAATACGTAAAACACCACCAATATCTATCTATATATATATTCTATATATATATATATATATATATATATATATATATATATATATATATATATATATAAGAGATTCCCACCTATATATTGACTCATCACGATATCTCTGGAACCACAAGGCGTAGCGACTTGAAATATGGTAGGAATATTCCTTTCGCCGGGTAGAGGTCAGCTAAGAACGGATTTTACGAAATTCCACCCACAAGGGGGGTTTTGGGGGAGTAATCAGGGCGGGACAACGTCAGCCGGGTCCGCTAGTTACTAAATATAGAGTTAAATAACACAAGATTATGAATAACATATAACAATCCGCGTCAAGTGTCTTACTTCATTAATGGTTTCAAACTTCTAGAAGTAGCATGTGTACGTGACTTAGGTGTTATAGTGGATAGCACGCTTAGTTTTCGCCCTCACTACGATGCGATGGTAAAAAGTGCCTCTAAAATGTCTGGATTCATTGCAAGACAAACGAAAATATTTAGAGAACCCAAGATATCCTTGTTGATATATAATACTCTGGTACGAGGTATCTTGGAATATTGTAGTCCTGTCTGGAATCCAACCTACCAAGTGCACTCAACCAGAATGGAACAAGTACAAAAACGTATTTTATACCATCTCACGTTCATTGATAACAAATGCCACTCTCTACACTCATATCAATCACGTTTAGCTTATTACAATTTACAAACGTTGCAATCCCGTAGAACCATATTGGATTTGTCTTTTCTATTTAAGATTTTAAGTAATCGCATTGACAGTTCATTTCTGTTGGGACAAATATGTATCTCAGTACCAAGAAACAACAGTCGTTTGCAGAATCGCAAAACATTCTTCCAACCGAAGTATTCGACAAACGTTGGCCAACACTCACCCCTCTACCGAATGTGCCACAAATACAATAATATACAATCTCAATTTGATATTTTTCATTGTTCTTTAGCCTCAATAAAATCTCAATTGGAAAAAAATTATACTTAAATTTTTTAGCTTCATTTTTATATATTTTATTTGAATATTTAAACTTAATTTAAATCTTTGAGCTCTCGTATATTGTGCACGTTAGTTTCACATCTAGTAGGTTACATTAGTAACAACTTCATCGTATCAGTGTTAACAGAATCAAACTCTTTTGTAACCAGTTTTGTGAAATAAATAAAAAAAAAAAAAAATAACATCCACTAAACAATGGACCAAAATTTTGCCACAAAAACTCACTGGGACGTTTTAACAAGACGGCCACCATCTTGTTAGTTCATTGACACGAGATATTAAAAAAAACTTGTCATATCATTGCCTATTTGACAATGACAGTAATAATCTAACAGAAGACTGGTTGTATAAAATAAAATGAAAAAGAATGTATTTGTTTTTTTAGGAGAAACTAATTTGTTAGTTTTGCAAATTCATTCCTTTGCCTTGATTATTGAAAGATTAAAACTAGTTTTAAATATTTAGGTTGGTGAGAATTCAGAATCTTCTACTACGTAAAAAAAATGATAATATAATAATACAGCAAGCATATATCTTGAACAACTTCGTTTTTAAAACGAACGGTAGTGACGTTGAAATAGTAACTATAAGTTATAACCAAAGCTAAAGTCTATAGAAAAATTGTAATGCTAAAAGATATATCTATCAGGTATCGTAATTATATATAACTAGCGGGATCGGCTTCGTTATCCCGCCGTGATAATAAAAAAAGTGTGTGTGTACTTATGTACACGCGTTAGAAGTTACACTTCTTTGGCGTAACAAGAAAAAATCTTTTCAAAAATTTTACCTTTCGCCTTATTCTACGTTTGTAGAAAAAACGACACTAACAATAGAAAAGGGGTATTTAATACATTGAAAGTTATAATACAAAGAAAAACAAACAACAAATACAAAGAAACAAAATGTTGACTATAGCTAACTTCAGGGTGTCGGTTTTTCGTGACGGTGTGCGCGCGCATCTTAAAAATTTACTCTCATCATTTTTCCCTAACGCGCCAAAAGAAGTATAACTTTAAAAACCCTTGATAAATTGTATACCTAAACGTTCCTCATGAATCATTTTATCTATGAAAATCCATTCAATAGTTGAGTTTATCGCAAACAGACAAACGTGGCAGAGGACTTTATTTTATAATATGTAGTGATAATCATAAACATATAGTGGTACGACAAAATAATTCCAAGGAGACTTGATGTAAGGCAGAGGATCGATCGTAAAAATTAACCCAAATCATATAGCACAACATGACAAACATGTTGTGCTGACCTTACTTGGGTGGGATATGGGTAAGAAGACGAAGTAAGAAGAAGAGAATTGAGAAAGCAATACTCACACCGACCTTTACATGAGAGGCTCCCTCGTATCGCGTAGAGAGGGCGTCTCCGACCACCCGGAGTTGTGGCAGTCGGCGCCAACACACGCGAACCGAACAGGATCCTGACATACCGTGACATTTGCATACGCGTTGCATACGGGACCTTACAGCCTGGAATGTAATACAAATGTGTCGTTACATTGCAAAATTAGCTAAATAGTTTAATATTTCATATAACATGTTTAATTTTATCTAAATTTCCAGTTTTTATACACCGAGAACGAAGTTCAAATTTGGCTGCCCATAAGTTTTTTAATTTCTTTAATAATCATCATATTTTTCACGTACAAAATTTGAGGATCTTGAAAAATAACGTATAATATTAGGAACTGCTAAAATTGCATTTAACTCATTTTGAAATTAACGACACAAACATAATTAGCTAACTTCAATAATAACTTAATACCAATGCCGAGTCAATCCGATTGTGTTAGCATACATAATGTTACATTCGAATGAAGAAATCTACAGACCAGTTACCGTAATAATGTCATATAATTAAACAAGGATACTTGTGCGAAAGGATAATCTTTTTCTTACCCTTATCCCATCTAAGTAGAGTCGGCACATGTTTCCCTCTCCCATTGTCACCTGTCAGATGTCATCTCAGTATTCACACCTTTTATACGAATACCATTTTTCACACAATCCATCCATACCTTCTTCGATCCTGCTTTACTTCTATATTCATCCAAATACATACTCAAGACTTTTCTTGTTACATGGCTTTCATCTCTCTTCATAACATGCCCGTACCATTCTAACCTATTACTCCTTAACTTCTCTGTTACTGGTGCTATTTTTAAACTTCCTCTGATATACTCATTCTTAATCTTATCCATTCTAGTTACACCACACATCCATCTTAACATTCACATCTCTGTCACATGTAATCTTTTCTCACCAGTTTCTTTTGTGGCCCAGCATTCGGATCCATATAATATGACTAGTCTTTTTATAGTTATATACCTTCCCCTTGAGTTTCATTCGTGGAACACAAACTACCCTAAACATTCACATCGACATTTCACTTTGTTAACGAATAATATACAATTGATTATATACGATACTAACTTTTGCTCGAGGATTTACTCGCTTTAATGTAAATTTGACCTATCCCTAAGGAACAGTACTTTTTTCCTAAACACCTTTCGACATTTCACTTTGTTAACGAATAATATACAATTGATTATATACGATACTAACTTTTGCTCGAGGATTTACTCGCTTTAATGTAAATTTGACCTATCCCTAAGGAACAGTACTTTTTTCCTAAACACCTTTCGACATTTCACTTTGTGAACGAATAATATACAATTGATTATATACGATACTAACTTTTGCTCGAGGATTTACTCGCTTTAATGTAAATTTGACCTATCCCTAAGGAACAGTACTTTTTTCCTAAACACCTTTCGACATTTCACTTTGTTAACGAATAATATACAATTGATTATATACGATACTAACTTTTGCTCGAGGATTTACTCGCTTTAATGTAAATTTGACCTATCCCTAAGGAACAGTACTTTTTTCCTAAACACCTTTCGACATTTCACTTTGTGAACGAATAATATACAATTGATTATATACGATACTAACTTTTGCTCGAGGATTTACTCGCTTTAATGTAAATTTGACCTATCCCTAAGGAACAGTACTTTTTTCCTAAACACCTTTCGACATTTCACTTTGTTAACGAATAATATACAATTGATTATATACGATACTAACTTTTGCTCGAGGATTTACTCGCTTTAATGTAAATTTGACCTATCCCTAAGGAACAGTACTTTTTTCCTAAACACCTTTCGACATTTCACTTTGTGAACGAATAATATACAATTGATTATATACGATACTAACTTTTGCTCGAGGATTTACTCGCTTTAATGTAAATTTGACCTATCCCTAAGGAACAGTACTTTTTTCCTAAACACCTTTCGACATTTCACTTTGTTAACGAATAATATACAATTGATTATATACGATACTAACTTTTGCTCGAGGATTTACTCGCTTTAATGTAAATTTGACCTATCCCTAAGGAACAGTACTTTTTTCCTAAACACCTTTCGACATTTCACTTTGTTAACGAATAATATACAATTGATTATATACGATACTAACTTTTGCTCGCGGATTTGCGGATCGCTTTAATGTAAATTTGACCTATCTCTAAGGAACAGTACTTTTTTCTGGACAAAAAGTAACCTGTCCCGTATTCTGAACCCCTGTCAACATGTATGCCATTTTTTACGACGATCAGTTAACTAGTTAAGACCCCAAAGGGAAAATGCAAAGTCACATTCGCATTTATTTTAATAATACTAGCGGGCCCGACGGACGTTGTCCCGCCCTGATAATAAAAAAAACGTAAAAAATTCTATATTTCTATTTCCTCTTATATCACTTTATCTACTGGTGAAAACCGCATGAAAATGAAAATCTGTTCAGTAAAGTTTTTGAGTTTATCGCGAACAGACAGACAAACGCGGCGGAGGACTCTGTTTTATTATATGTAGTGATTAAGCGAGGATTATGAGGATTTATTATAACAGTTTACTTATTCTTCATACATGATTTAAATAAGACAACATTAAGCTGAGGTTTACTTAGAGAATGATTATCTTTTGTGATCATTAAAGAAGGAAGGGAGGTAATAGTTAGTGGTAACAATATTTCGCGGAGAATTGTATATATATATGAATGAATATTAATTATACATATATCAGTATTTTCAAAACATTTTACATTACTTGGAAAAATTGCAAATTCATCGTTTTACGTTAGCAGATAACTGAGTCATTGCATTTCAAAATGAGCTGAAACAAATTTAGCAATTCCTAATAATACGTTATTTTACAAGATCTTCAAATTTTGTACATATAAAACTAAAACCTCATGAACGGCAAAATTTGAACTTCAGTTCTCGTTGCATAAAAACTGGAAATCTTAAAAAAAACGAAACACGTTATGTGCACAATCAATATTGGATATAACTTATATAGAAATATAACGACACAGCTATCACGGTCCGTTAACAGGAGACCGTTAATAGTACATACCCGAATTAGAATCAGTATCTTATTAGATTTACTTTTAATATTACAATTTATATATATATTTACATTCTTACCCTGCGTCCAGCCTCGTTATTGTGCAAATTCATAAGTCCTTCATCAGAGTTCTTATCTTCCTTCGAATCAACAAAGTCTCTGCTATACATCTCCCCATATCTTATGTCCTGCAATACAATAATATCGTATCGCATTTTCAAATATTTATAAACTCTAAAATAAATTCAGTGATGTTTAGCTAGAAATAATGTCCAAAAACATTTTATTTATACTTGAGAAATAATGGCTCAGCTTTCGCTTTTAGCTTTAATTGCACTTCTGAGCCAGTCTCTCCAGGTTTAGCGTGTTTACCATATATGAGTACATCGTACATCGGTACTAGTGTACCTAATATTGAGTTTATTCAATTTATATTTATTGTATCATTTTGTTATACTGTATTTGTTACAAGGCATACTACTTGTAAGTATATGTTAAGTGCCTATCTTTGTCATTTGCTTTGTGTTTAATAAAATAGTTTTCATATTATTAACATCATGATGAGATTGTATTCAAATGCTATATTAACGTACAAAAAAGGTCCAAATGCAAGAAATTTCAAAAGTAATCAGACAATATTATCAATACTGCATCTTAATTTAATCTTGCCATTACTTAAACTTTGAGAAATATCCTAATCTCTTCTGCAATTGCAGTGGTGAAACATTAAAGTTGCTTTTTACATACGAAATGGAGATAACAAATGGTCACGTAATACATTTATGTTTAGTAAATATTGCAGTTTACGACCAGTTAAAACGGACTTCAAATAGGACTGCAATCTTATGCTAGGTCACTAAGGAACTAAGTTAAAACATCTCGCATACCGATCTATTTCACACACATATATACTCAACAATCACAATTAGTAAGAGCTCATGATGATTACACAACAATTTATATAATATCTATACATATAATAAGAATGTAAATCTATCTGGTCTGTACATTGTCGATTTTCGTGTAAAAATTGTTTCAAGTGTCTAGGAATAAGTAATAGAATACATTTCAATCATTTTTAGAAATGTCTGTCTGTCTATTTGTATGAACACGCATCACTGCTAAATTACGGGGTTCGCAATAAAATCTCAGCAAGAAATTCGTATAGCATATCCTCGGGAGTAATTTAGTGGTTGTTTCATTAAAATTTGTCTACTCTATCAAAAGTTATTGTGGTTTTAATGACGACGCGGTGTAAGTACGAGAGAAAAGTAGACAAGTAAATGGACTTAATACATTCAGATGACTTTATTGATCACTGTTTTTACATAAACTTCCACGCAGACGAAGTCGCGGGCACGGCTAGTATATCATACAACCTTTATCAATAATTAACCCTCTTTACCAAACATTTTCATAAAATTAGTAGAGTTGTACTCTGTCTCTGGAGTACTCTGGAGCCTGTGATACAGTCTCACGACTAGTACAGACGTCAATATGAGCTTAAATTGATGCCGTCAGTGAAACGTTCATTTTGTAATTAATTTATGTAAAATTGTTTGGAAAATAAATGATGATTATTATTTTGTTAACACTGTCCTACGGATCGGAGCACTAAAGCACGAGAGAACTGCTAAATTGAGGCAGAAATAACTACGATGGAGGTGCTTTCACAAATGAACCTTCCATTCCAACAATAGCAGAATTAATGTAACTCACTTCAGAACATCCTCCCCATTGCCAATGTCGTGGAGTTCGCTTTCTCACTCTAGAATCACAGGAGCATTCATTAAGTTCCCCACGACTGCACGCTCTTGCTACGGCATGGGCCAATGAGGCTGAAGATAATGCTTGTACAAAAGCTGTTTCTCGTGATTCTGCAATTTAAAATAATTCTTATTGCTAACATACATACATAACTAAACCGACCGGTATAACAGATTTGCCGGACAGTGAGTTCAAGCATCATATCAAGCGGGTTTTAATATCTAAAGGCTATTATAAGGTGGATCAATATGTGTACGATGGTGACGTCTGGAAATGACACTCTATGTGCATCCAATAAAAACGAAGCTGTTTTGTAAAAATATATAACATGAAGAGATAAACCAAATTGAGTTCCTTGCCGGTTCTTCTCGATGACTGGGATCCGAACCGGTAGTAGCTTTCACATACATAAGCGCCTTCTCAGGGCCTAAACTGTATAAAGTACTTTTGATTTTATACCCGCAATAGATTATTAGTAACCGAATAAATATAAGCAATGTTTTACATTAAAAAATTGTGAACTTTCATCAGGAACGAAATTGCTTAAAGTAAAGTAAGGAATCAAATCAAAAATGTTTATTTAATATTTTCGGAAGAATATTTATTTATTAAGTAAGTAGAGTACTACAAATTACATTAACGGGCTCGATAGACATTATCTTGCTCAGAGATTACAAATCAAATCCTCGAATAAGATCGGACCCTACCTACCGGTTCCAATTATAAATCTAAACCATACATGGGCCCACTTAAACACGCAACAAATTTCATCAAAATTTAAAAGGAGTTCAGACACATACATACGTACAAAAATATTATACAGGCTGAATGTTTAGACAGTAGCAATATTTATGGAAGATACTCTGCACTCGATTCTCGTTCTAAACCAATTAAAAAAATAAGTACTTAATATATCACATAATTATCTAGAAAAATACAAATATTATACACAATCCTCTGCGCGTCTATGTTAAAGCACAGTGTCATTAACCGTCGGGTGATTTGACTTTCACTTGAAATTGAACGTGGGAACGTCAGGAACAAAAGAAAATCGTTTATTGTCCGTTTTATTATCGAAAGTTATTAACTCTGGGTCGCCCATTGTAACTTTTGGCACCGGTCATTGCACCTAGGTTTATTACGATTGTGTTTATATTTTTGAAAGTTTTAGAACAAACCTTAACTTAGGTTTTCTTGATTGTTTATTAGTATTTGTTTTGTTATTATTAATTATATGTTAAATATGACCATGAAGTGTTATATCCTAGAATAATGCGAGTATTTAACCTTTCACTTGGTATACATAAAGATATAAAAAATTCCAAAAAAATTACATGCGCGCATACATACACTCTGATACAATAGAAAGAAACAGAAAGAATGAGAAAGTCACGAGGAGGGGCATAACGGATTTTCTTTACGTGAAGATTTCTACTAGTCAACTCCTTTTTTTTAACATGGGGAAATCCCTGTAGATTCCCACCCTAGTCGGGCAGCTGAGGGTGGGGTATCTCCGACTTGCACGGACTAAAACCCCATGGTGCCTTCAATCACCTATAGGCCGGGGAGCAGGAGCTGGCGAACTGGCACTGCGTCTACTCCCCGGTAGGTGTCGGCCCCTCATCTGGGGCCTCATAACGGTCGAGGGGTCACAATCGTAGACCCCTCAGGGGAGAGCGAGAGTTGCCCTGCCCGACGATCGTGGGAGGCGTATCGGCACAATGCGCCTCAACCACACGGGCCTGTGCAGAAGTTCTGCCAGAGCGACGGACGTGCCCGTGCCCGTGTTAAGGTTCCAAATATGTTGCTGATGATAAACCTCATTTAATACACGGTTACATGTTACTGTGAGTGGCGTGCGTGTCGTACTCACAATTGTTTTAAAGAGCATTTCTATAATTGTACATGGTCTCACAATTTTATATTTCATTAATACAATTTAAAAAAACGCGCTCGGGGCTGCGGGTACATCTTGTAGAAAATATATTTGATAATCTATACTAATACTATAAAAGAGGTTTGTGAGTTTTTGAAGTTGTAGGGAGTATTCTTTTACCAATAGAAAGCCACATTATCTGTGAGTGTCATAGGCTATATATTAACTCGAGAAATGAAATGACTTTTTCGTGGTAGTCGGATCTGCAAAGTAAGTCAAAGAAAAAACGTTCAAACGAAAACGTTTCTTACGAACGGAGAGATATATGATGGAGTTCTAGAGAAAAGTTGTAGAGCTTAATAATGCCTACAAAAAAGTCAGCGACAGCATAAGTCTAACTTCAAGATTTTTTTTTTATTATCATGGCGAGACAACGTCAGCCGTTCCCGCTACTTAATATTAAATTCATTTATAAATTTCAGATTATAATGACGTGAACACACTTTTTTTATTATACAAATAAACATATTCAAAAACGGATAAAATTAACGTGTTCTTCAAACAAAGAATCTATAAGAAAATACTATATAAAGTCCAACGTCAAAATGCATACATAGTTCATTGACCAACGGTTCTTGAGTGGCCAACTTATTAGATCTTTGCTTATGATGTCATATCATAGACTCATCAACGTTACTGTGGTTCATATTAAACTGGTTGTACTTCTATAGTTTACAATAAACATGTTGAGCCGTTCAATCAACAAGTGTACACGTGATCTCAGTAATCGACATATGAAAATAAACATACCGAATCCACGAAAAGTGGTAATTCCATGTAGGAGTCGTAGAAATAACACATTATGGCTTTGATTATTATCAGAAAACGGAAACCGTTGTCAATTCTTAATGATTTTATATTATATTAAACAAGATCTTCACTCTACAAAATTTAATAACTTCAATGATACACTGCTAAAATTTACTTTTCCATAGTTGTAGGCCTTTTTAAATCTGCCTGGCTAGCTACAATACTTAAGCTGATAAACTATAGCCAAGCACCTATAGATATGTTCTGGCAGCAACACTTGAATGCCAGTCCATATCCGTGTTATTACAAAAAAGTTAAATACGTATTGAATACTTGCTTTAAAAAAGTTTGGGTACTTTCGTATTCAATGTACCGCGCTCGCCGAACGTTCGACATCTTGCTCTTTTATCTCGGTTTGGTTATATTAGGTTAGACGTACGAAAAAGGATAACGCGAGCTCGCCGCGACTGCGGTCGGCGAGCGCGGTGCACTTAATACGAAAGTACCCAAACTCTTTAAAGCAAGTATTCAATACGTGTTTATCTTTTTAATATACTAACACGGTATATGTTTAACGTGTTTACCATCTTGGATCACATCGTCATGTTACATTCGGTGAGCTTAACCAAGCGGTGTAACTTACAAAGTATGTAACAAGATGATATGTCTAAAATAAAAGAAACAAATTTAGATCTGCTTGCTAATTTGCAATTTGTCCTCAAAGCGCTGAAGCGCTGCTGAGATATATCGCTGAATTTATTAATGGATTTTAGACAAAATAAAGGTGTTGAGTTAGTTTTGGCTGCATGTACATTTAATACCAATGAAGCTAACAATTTTTCTGTGAACTAATGAAGCAGTCCGGTGTTTCATTTTATCTATTTCACGTTTAGATGCAAATGCATTAAAAACTTGGTCGTGTGTTTATATAAATGTATTAAAAAAAATTGAATTGTCTATATGTCATGTCAAAATAACAGCTTTTTACTAAACAGATATGAAAGTATTTAGGGTTTCTGTAATTCTGTATTGTAAGTTCATGTTCTAACAAGGTTAGTTTTACAGATTTCATTTAAATTGAAACAGTTAATTGAAGCGTTGGTTGTAGTAATTGATTCGGCAGGTTTATCGTATTCCCTACCTTAGTAGCGTAATCCTTACCTGTGGTCCAATGCTAAAAGATATGAAATATAAAATAAAATGATGAAAAATATTTATACTGAAGCCTAATAAATAATAGATAAATTAGCTAGATTGTAGGGCTTTCGGCAGCTGCACTTGAAAACCAGTTCTCTCTAAGTTTAGCGTATTTACCATCCATTTAACATTAGATGATATTGTGGCCAAAACCTAAATCCCTAAAAGAATTGAAAAGAAAAAATGAATTTGTATGATTGCCTATTGAGTATTAGTGTATGCCTTTTAATTCTAACTGAATACGTAAATCCCAACAGCAAAATATTTAATCCCAAATATTCCTAAAGTTATACAGCGACCTTAAGCAGTAAGATAAGTTGACTTTCAAATATTTTGAAACCTAGCATCTAAACGTAATAAGATAAAAAACAAGGATTTCTTACAGGTGTTAACTACTAACATTCCAATTTAAAGATCTCAGCATAAAGTAAACAGCTTTGTCGAGCGCCGGCCGCTTCGCTCAAAGCGAACAAGTTCACCGGTAGTACATCAAAGACCATGTGGGATATACCCATCGAGATATCCTTTGAACTTCTAGTTTGAAATATGTTATGATTATTTAAAAATATTCCCCAACCGATGATATTAAACTGATATCGTGTCTAGTATCGTGCAACCATTTTTGTTTAGAATTGTCTATTAGTGTTATTGTGAAAAAAAACAAAGCCTTGAAATGTTCTGAGATAGCGTTCGTTGTTAGTAAATTATATCAAATTTGAAGAGTTACATTCAAATCCCATATGTACGTGCGAATTAAATATATAAACTTTTAAAGCCAAAAACAATGTTAAAAATAATCCGTTTTATTTTTTTTTAAATACACGTTGAATACTTACTTTAAAGAAGTTCGATTACAAAAGAATATCTTACCCTAGTTGACAGACGGGCACGATTTAAATTTAAACATTCTCTAACACTTGTCTAAGTTGACAGTTCTTGTTTTATTGTTGTAGTTTATTATATTTCTATTTGCCGACAAAAGACATTTCGTCATAAATTATGAATATCCTGTGTACAATGAAATTGGTAATAGAAATAAATGAGTTATAAGTTAAACAATTTTAGATATTCACAAATAAATCATAACTACTATTATATGACATTATTGACATTTGAAAATGTATTTAATCTGAAATAATACTGTTGTTCCACCTTACGCACTTTGATGTTATATGTAAATCTTATAAATTGCTTAATTTCACAATTACATCATTCTCTTAACTAAAATGTCACAATAATGATAATCAATTTAACTTATAATAAGTAACAGAAAAATATTATTCATAAATTATTAATAAATTGTTTGCAAAGTATCTGTATGTAATGGAACGTTTTTGAATGATGAGATCGAATTGAACGAATGCTATTCAGTGTTGCTTGCATAAAAACCTTAAACCAGATGCTTTGCTAGAGACCACTTGGACACGCTTTTGTAATAATTTATTTTAAACATATGTTCAACTAGATCTCCTGTTACTCGTTTAATTTTTTTTTTTGTAATAAGACATGATATTACTAAAACCTTTCCCACACTTTAGTGTAACGAACGCCACGAGGTTTAGTCAATGTCCGGGATAAACGCAAGTATGGGAAGACGTTACCGTCGAGAACGACCGGTCGTTCTTAGATATAAATTTTAGTGCGACTAGTAATCGAAGCTTCATCCAGCAAGTATGAGAGAATTATAAAAATGGGAATAGCAACTATTGCAGTACAGTCATGTATATAAACTCAATATAGTTTTTAAATGTTTTATCATAAAAGTTACGTAAAAGTATATTCTTTTACGGTATTTACCATGTAACTGGGTAAGATTTACCAGGTTCAGAATCTGGTGACCTTAGTTTTACAATATTTTTACTACACTGATGTCATATCCCTTTAACACAATCGAATTACTGCAGTATAAATGCTTTGAGAGGACTAAGATTCTAAACCTTTCTTTTATTATTATAACAAACAAATGTATATGTACACTTTTTACGCGTATTTTTTATGAGAACCTTAAAACACACTCTTGATTGTTGAAATAAATTTAAATAATAATTTCTTACACTTCATTTAATACAAAGTAATTAAAGTTTGACAGAAGCTAGAATTTTTATAAGCACTACCTACATATTCAGCAAGGTGTAATTTTTCGCTGTGGAGAACTGGGGTAAACGGTGTATAGTGCTTTTGGTTTTGAAGTTATACTTCTTCTGGCGCGTTAGGGAAAAATGATGAGAGTAAATTTTTACAATGCGCCCGACACCCTGAAGTTATTACGATGCGCGCGCACACCGTCACGAAAAACCGACACCCTGAAGTTAGCT
Source organism: Antheraea yamamai (assembly GCA_036509395.1). Taxonomy (NCBI): domain Eukaryota; kingdom Metazoa; phylum Arthropoda; class Insecta; order Lepidoptera; family Saturniidae; genus Antheraea; species Antheraea yamamai. Next base: position 8,305,223 of record AP028451.1, read on the forward strand.
ATAGTCAACATTTTGTTTCTTTGTATTAAAACTTTCAATGTATTAAATACTTTTTTTCTATTATTAGTGTCGTTTTTTCTATAAACGTAGAATAAGGCGAAAGATAAAATTTTTGAAAAGATTTTTATCTTGTTACACCAAAGAAGTATAACTTCTAACGCGTGTACATAAGTACACACACACTTTTTATTCTTTACATACACCGTTAAGTCAATAAACGATGCACATGAAATAAAGTAAAGCTCGTATTCAAAATAAAGAAAGAGTAAGTGCATAAATACATATTTTTGAATTATGTATAATAAATCATTGTGTGCATGCATTCGGATTGACAAGTAACTATATATTGTATGTTTACTTACTATATTTAAGTACTCCTCCAAAAATATCAGTGGAATTTTCAACAGTACTACAATTCCATCTGCTATTTCGGAATTGGTATTGGCATTCTTCCACGGCTTGCATCGCTCCCGTCTGGAGAACCTGAAACAAAAATGTCAGTGATTAGCTATTCCTAAAAATTATACCTAAATTGTTCTGCCCTCGTTATATACAACAATAGGTGTTTGACAAATGAGCCTCAGTTTTATAGTAAACTAGCTCTCCGCCACGGCTTTGTACGAATGTAATGACAAGAAATATATAACCGAATCTTCTCTTTCAATACGATCATGTAATTTATTAAAACAGTAACTGAACGCCAATCTGTCAATTCTTTCACGATTATATTAGATTACGCCTCATTCAATTACTTTTCTATTTATTAAAAATTGGTTGTCTGTAAAGTAGGTTTACGGACGATAAGTTTACGTGGTGACGTCATAAGAAAACAAAAAAATTGCATACTTTTATGAATTGAATTATTCTATGTATAGATAGATACGACACAAACCAAACACTTAGGCTAATCGTGCCTCCTTATCGCTTGTTCCCCGCTCACGCCTACACGCTCGGCTCAGGCGGAACGTGACAATGATCCATGCTTTTTCGTGCGTGCAGCCGGCGTTCATCGATTTATAAGACGTTATCACGTCAAAATAAAAACAAGTAAGAATATAATACTTAACATCTGCTTTTGTAAACATTTAAGAAGCGCTGACTTTTTAAAAAATACAAGCAAATTAATACTCAGGGTCTTGAATGCCATTCGCTGATTTTCACATTACTTCTCTTTACGCTAAGTGGTCAATAAATTCAATAATAACCTACGGTCCGAATACAATGGAGCGAGACCTTTACAAAGAAAGAAGAAAAAAGCCGTCGCGCTCAGAAAAAAATACAAATCACATCTTAAAGTTAACTTCTATTATGTTGACCATAAGTTTCATTTTCTCAGGATACTTCACATAAAGTTTTATTGAAAATTCATTTTATTTTTAATCTATACTAATAATATAAAGCCGAGAGATTTATTGGTTTGTTTGGTTGTTTGGTTGAACGCGCTAATCTCAGGAACTACTGAAAAAGTCATTCTATACATAATCAGGTTAAAACCAACAGGAGCGGAGCGACAATGAAGAATGTTTTGAAATCGTTTTTTTCCCCTTCTTAAAGCTACCACTGGGTGTTAGCGTTAGTCCAAAGTAACTATTCGACGCGGACGAAGTCGCAGACAGAAGCTAGTCACTCTATAATTTCACTACTTATATCCATGTCTATAGTATTACACGTTGATTCGATTTCCAATTACAACCGATTGATTTAATCAGCTAGTACCTAACTAGGCCCACCTCCTTTCCCCCTTTCCCTTCCCCTTTCTCCTTTCCCTACCCCTCCCCCATACACAGGCTGGCAACGCACTTGCGACTCCCGTGGTGTTGCTAGTGTCTATGGACGGTGGTGATCACTTAACATCAGGTGACCCACCGGTTCGTTTGCCTCCTTTTGACATAAAAAAAAATGTTAAGTTATTCTTAACTAACTTCCGCACGCAGCTTCGCTCACATTGAATTATGTTTGACCTATCCCTAGGGAACACTATATTTTTTAGGTTGAAGGTACTCTATGTACTTTTTGTACTTCTCACAACGTGTATCCAAAATTTGTAAATACACTAATAGTAACATTTTTGTAATTAAATGTATTTTAGTCACATTTATGGAAAACCACGGCGTGCTCTAACAATAAAATAAATTTTAATAGAACTGAATATTTAACTATACATTAACTTATTATTACACTAACTTACTACTTACTATTATATATATATATATATATATATTACTATTAACTTTAATCATTTTATAGATTTAGATTTAGATCTCTAACACTGTAAGAATTTTTCAAATCGGACCAGTAGTTCCTGAGTTTACCGCGTTCAACCAAACAAACAAACCCTACAGCTTTATTATATTAGTATAGATTAAACATCGTGGACAATGAACAAATAAAATCAACAGCGAATGTCAGGCGAAGTCGAGTTTTGAAGCTAGTTTAAAGCAAAGTTATTCATACACCTATCATTAAGTATGGACTTAATAACTCAATTTAAGTTCCGTAATGCCTCGAAAGCGGCGTACGGAAATCTGTTCGCGAGAGCCATAATTAAATTCAATAAGCCTACATTATCTACAATGCAATCTCAATTAAGTTCGCGGTCGTTAAGACTTTATTTTATGCAAGTATCAAAGTGGATTGTTTTTACTTTTATATAAGAATGGTTCAGTAAGGCAAGTTTATCATTCTGTTTCCTTATACTAGATCGTAAAGCTTTGTTTGTAACATAGTAGGTGCAAACTTTAAAGGTATTTAAAAATCGCTATATTAAATATTTTTATGAAGTATTTTTGAATGAAAAAAGGTGTTTCGTAAAGACACACGATAGAAGTGAAACTTTTGTATTACAAGGAGACATTTTAATTTAAAAAAACAACTTATAGCCAACGTCGTTCAGTATTCCCAGGCGGTCACCCATCTACGTATTGACCGCGCCTGACGTTGCTTAATTTAGATGATCGGTCGAGAACAGGTGATTTCAATACTCTACCCGACCCAATGTTTAACCCCACTATTGCCAATCAGAATTTCAAAGCCCTCCCAAGAAAAGTTGTACTTTAAAAATTATAAAGTAACGGCAATATAAATTAATAACCAAAGATAATATACAGATAGAGCAGAGATAGAGAGAGAGAGAGAGAGCATAATTTTAAGTGGTCGAACTGCCGCTACCACCACGTTTACTATATGCAAGTTCGAATCCCACACAAAAACATTATTTGACAGAAAATAATAATAAACTAAACTCAGAAATGATGCGAATAGTGGGTTCAAGAACCATGTCAAGCGGATTGTAATGTCTAAAGGCTATTTATTATAGGGTGGATCAATATGTGAACAATTGTGATGTCTGGAAATGACGCCCCTCTCTGTGTATCCATTGAAAATGAATGTAACTATTTATGTTTTGTAAAAATATATAACATGAAAAGATAAACCAGATCGATTGTATCTTGCCGGTTCTGCTCAACGACTTGGTTGTTTTCCGAACCGGTGGTAGCTTTGACATTCATAAGCCCCTTCTCAGAGCCTAAATTGAGTAAAGTATATATTGATTTTGAGAAACGAAGGAAGAACTAGAATCAAGAATCACAATTTAGCATCTATTAAAAAACACTAGACTTTGACGGCGACATACTAAAAATCTCTGCATCGTTTACTGGCAATTATATATTTTTATGTACCGAAATAAAGTTCGCTTCGTCATGGAATGATTTTGGTACGAAATGTAACCTTTTTGCTTTTTTATACATTGTACTAAAACTCTGTCATCATTAAATTTTCAAGTTGTCAAGGGTACAGAGAAGAACATAGTGTACCTTGAATTCCGAAAGAATGTACGCTCTACGAGTTATAGATAAAATCTTCATTATCGCGAGCGAAACCGCGAGCAAAAACAAGTACCATTGCTTTTTTACTGGTGATAAAGAAATTCCCATTTGAACGGCTTACTTTTTGTTAGCTTTTATATTACCGTATGAAAGATCACTAGGACACAAATTCATTGATGCTATATTAAAATTACATTGATAGAAGATGTACAGTCATCTTGTGACATTACTTTTTGTTTGATATTTTATTAATGAAGCGATGCTGTCTCAGTGTTAGCGTGTTTGGACACAGTGTCTATCGACGTAGGTTGGATCCTTGCAAATTAGCCGGAATTTTTGGTGAAGGAAAAACATCATGAGGAAGCCATAGTATAGTGGTAAGGTTTCACCTATGGATATGGTCTGGCAGTTACTCTTGAGAGTCAGTCTCTCTAGGTTTACTTACCTTGGCCCAGATCCTCATTTACCATTAGGTGGTATTGTGGTCCTCGGAAAAAGAATTGAGTAGGTACTTGAATGGGCGTTACTTTGGACTTCTGCTTAGAGTTGATTATGTTTTTCTTTTATATCATAGGAGGCAAACGAACAGGCGGGTCACCTGATGTTAAGTGATCACCGCCATCCATAGAAACTAGCAACAGCAGGGGAGTCGCAAGTGCGTTGGCAGTCTGTGTTTGGAAGGGGGGGCTGAAGGGAATGCGAGGGGTGCCTCTGGCACTCTCACTGACCGAACGAATGGCAACAATGGAAGCACTATTACTTCACGTAGGTTTTTTGTGCGTCGGGTGGTACTCCCCGGGCGAGCCGACTTATTCGTGCATACAAACCAATAATAGCTTCGGCATGGCTCTACCACCTACCAAATTTAAAAATCCAACATTTTTTTTTTGCAATAATAAGTGACAGGTTAATTCTAGTCGGAAGTGCAAAGTAACGTCCACTAGAGTTAATTTCTTTTTACATGTGAATAATAGCATTCATGCCTGAAATATTCTACGCCTATTTTTAATATACACAGTTATTGAATAATATATTTATCATAATTATTGGAATTAAATTAATTACCTGAATCATTTTATCCGACAACGTACACAATTGTTTTTGCCTTTCGACCAAATATTCCAGTCTGTGGCAGCTCTCTTTGTGCAGCGTCGTGAAGGTGTCCAGTGAGTTATTCCCGATTTGGCTATCGGGCTTCTGTATGGCGAGATTCCTGAACAAAAAACCAATGTTAACTTGACTAATGTAGGTATCATCAGTTAACAGTCTCCCGTAATTGAATATTTTTAAAGTGAAAAAGTTTTTCCATCGTCTCAATTTTATTCGTCCATCTATCGCATGTCACATTACAGTTGCGGGCGGCCACAGACCAGGCGTAAAATGAAAGGGGCTCGGCAGAGCAGCCAAGGCCAATATGGCGGCACCCATGGCTCAATTCAAAATGATTCAAAGATTTAAATAAATATTGTGCTCAGTTTTTAAAATATGTCTCTATCACCTGAATGATTGTATTTATTATGTATTCCTTACTCTAATACGCAGATTGAAATTCAAATGTATAGTTGGATATCTTGTCTACTATTGATTTCACATTATCATTCCCATTTTACAATTATTAAGTTACGATTAGTAACGCAATTTTAATACCATAAATCAAATAAATTTCCAAAAAATGTTTAGTTAAATGCCTACGATACTGAAAAAAGTTATTATTTTTTATTTCAAGCTGGTGCAATTTGTGATTCAGTTAAAAATTCCATTCTTAACTCAGTCTTAATTCACTACTCCTATCAGTGACTGCAATTTACTAAGCTCGCTATCTGGTTCGAGATTATTGATGTTGGAGTTAACCAAGAATCAAAGTGACAACCTTTAGTACCTCAAATCAAATGAATTCTTGTAAAAACCAAATTTTTGTAATTTTAGAATTCACTGGCTAATATTTGCGACTTTGTCCGTTTTGTTATTATATTAATAACTAGCGTCCCGGCAGACGTTGTCCCGGTCTGATTAAAAACAAATCCTTGACAAATTATACACCAAAACGTTCCTCATGAATCACTTTATGCACTAGTGAAAACCGCATGAAAATCCGTTCAGTAGTTTTTGAGTTTATCGCGAACAGACAGACAGACAGACGCGGTAGGGGACTTTATTTTATACTATGTAATGATATATTTTATGTAAGAAGGAAAAAATAAAATACTTTGTTTCCAAACATTCTTTAGTCTTCTATAGTGCTTTTAAAAATCTAGCTTCTTAAAACTTTACATTGAATGACCAAATTGTGATATATTATTGTAATAAGAACCGAGTATATAAGAGATAAAATTAATAAATTGTGCAAAATCTATCTAGTACTTTTTGAGTAATGTGTGCAAAGCGCCAGACAGATATCATTTTATCTATATGGATTTACTCTTGACCGATCTTCAATCGAATGACAGTTATTAGAAAACACTACTACATATATCGTAAAATTTATAGAGGTTTTATAATTATATATATCAAACAAATAAAAATTTTCAAACAATCCTAAGCTATAGACATCTATATGTTTGGGACTACAAATTATAAACTGTCTTGAAATAAACTGACTGAGTACGTAATGACCTAGTAAAATTAATAATAATCATAGGTATTCTTTGTACCTTAAACCTTGTAATCCTACTACGCGATTACAGAGTTAAAAGTCAAATAGATTCCAAAATTTCGTATCATTTACACATTGTTCCATTTTTGTATTTACGTAACCTAAACAGAATGAAATCTATCAGATCTCATTGAATATCGCTTAACTTTATCAATTTAGAATAGATACACATTCAGCTATAATTTTTTTTTATATTGTACTACAAAATAAGGAAAATATTTAATGAACTAAAAGGTATCATAACTAGAAAACAAATGAAAAGAATTACAAAGCTATGCATGAGTAATAATATACGTAAAGAATCTTGTCCGCGAGCAAGCACTTGAAAAGGGCACAGTTCCTGACAAACAATAAATGAATGGTTGAGAAACAAGCACAGCTAATTTGCTTGTTTTTCTACTCCAGCATTCGTTGAGGAGTTCCGTGTAAAATAACAATGTTAAAAAGCCCACCTTAGTGCGTAAGTACTTTTAACAATAGTGAATAAGGCAATTAAGAGTCGAGACGTCCGCTCCCCGTCAGCGCCTCCACTCAAATGCGTAATGACACTTGAAGAAAACAAAACTCACCTACCCTCTATTGTTTTATTTTTGAAAAATATTTCTCTATTCAAAAACCGGCCAATGCGAAGCGGGCTGAGAACAGTACGTTGATTGGCCGACGACCTGAGTGCAAGTGGAAATAAAAGTCCTCGGGCAAATGAAGCGCGTTGTCTCTTTTTTGCTCGTTTACCCGTGTATGCGCGTCTCGCTCTGTTTTTCGTTTTAATTGCAAGCATGAGAGGATGTGTAAAGGGTTGCGGGACCTTGAGTGTTGCACGTGCATGGAGGCAGGCATTCAACATGTTTCTATGGAAGTAGGGATGGTTGACGTCATTCAAGATGGGGTTACGTCGGAATAATCTCCGCTAATGCACGACTTGGGTCAATGGTACTCGGCAAATTATTGCAGTTGATTATATTCACAAACGCTTTTGTTACATTATTTTAAAAAAAACACTCGAAATGGATTATTTAGCTCTCTTTATAAAAATAACTTAATGATAGAGATATTGGCTGACACATAACATACTACCTGATAACCTTACTTCCAACCCATACTTCGTCTGCGTTGTAGAATTGATAACATAAATATACTAACTAGGCTTAAATTTTTTTTTAATCTTATTAGTGCTTATAAAATCGCAGATTCTTAAAACTTGAATAACTTCATATGAAGTGAAGATATCGTGATAATAATTTGTTTTTATATAAAGATCAAATGTGTAAGAAGTAAAGTTAAAAAAAAAAATATTATTATTATTTCTTACTAGCGGGCTCGGCTGACGTTGTCACGCCCTGATAATGAAGAAAACCGTGACAAATTAGATACCTAATCCTTCCTCAGGAATCGCTTTATTTACTGGTGGCAACCGCATGAAAATCCATTCCGTAGTTTGTGAGTATATCGTGAACAGACAGACAGACGCGGCGGAAGACTTTGTTTTATAATATGTTGTTATTTACTATTTATAAGAAAGCAAATTGGGCATTACGTAAATATCTTTCTCCGTTAAAAACACTTAAGTGTTGTACAAACTATATTGGAATTATCAATCAAAGACATACATACAAACATTAATTTACGTATATAGATAGACTAGCCCCTGCCCGCGACTTCGTCCGCGTAGTAATAATTACTACTCTGGGCTAACGCTGACACGCAGCAGAAGCTCTCAAAAAGAAAAAAACATCTCGATATTTAAACATTTTTCATCTGTGCTCCACTCCTATTAGCCTTAGCGTGATGATATATAGCCTATAACCATTTTCAACGAATGAGCTATATAACACTGAAGATTTGAAAAATTATTTCAGTGTTATATAGCTCATTTATCGAGGAAGGTTACAGACCAAATATCATCACGCTAAGACCAATAGGAGCGAACAACCAATGAAAAATGTTTCAAAATAGGGTATTTTTTTCTTTTGAGAGCTTCCGCTGCGTGTTAGTGTTAGCCCACAGTAACTATTCCTCGCGGACGAAGTCGCGGGCAGAAGTTATATTTTATAGAGCTATTAATTTAGTCAACCCTGATCATGTATAACTTGTTACTACACTATATAATAGGTCTTTACCTATGAAATTGCCGTTCTGCAGTACTGGCCATTTCAAATCAAAATAATTTTTGTTTGGCTAAGAATTCTAATTTCAAATTAATTTTATTTTAAAAACATGGAATTCTTTTTCCAAAAGTAGTCATTTGTTTATTGATTAGTGTTACATTTTCATCGTATTTCAATGTTTTTTGTCATCGTGGATACGTTAAAAATTCGAGTAATTATGGAATATAAGTCCGTCGTGGCAGCAACGCGGCACAAGCGGCACGCAACATCAACGACGTTTACGGAGCTAACACTACAAACCAACGCACCACCTATTATTGGTTTGCTCGCTTCCGTTCTGGGAATTTCGTCCTGAAAAATGAACCTCGCGGTCGTCCGAAGACTTTGGTCGACAATGACGAATTAAAGGCGATTGTGGAAGCTGACGATACACAATCTACGGCTGAATTAGCAGCAGCTTTCGACGTTAGCGTCAAAACAATATTGGTCCATTTGCGTCAAATTGGCAAGGTAAAAAAGCTTGACAAATAGGTGTTCCACGAACTCAATGATCGCCAGCGCGAAGTACGCGTCGAGACGTGCCTTGCACTGCTTAACAGACACACAAATGAAGGAATTTTGAACCGCATTGTTACCTGCGATGAAAAATGGATTCTGTTTGATAACCGCAAGCGTCCAGCAAGTTGGTTGGATCCTAGTTCAGCACCTAAACAATGTCCTAAACGAAAACTTACCCCTAGAAAAGTGATGGTGACTGTTTGGTGGTCTAGCGCCGGTGTGATTCATCACAGCTTCTTAGCAAACTGGGTGAGCATTACTGCAGATGTGTACTGTGAAGAACTGAACACAATGATGGAGAATCTGGCACATCTCCAACCAGCATTGGTCAATCGCTCGTCTCTGCTGCTCCTGCACGACAACGCGCGACCTCATACTGCACAGCAGACGGTCTCCAAGTTACAAGAACTGGGGTTGGAAGTTCTCCGTCATCCACCCTACTCACCAGACCTTGCGCCTACAGACTACTACTTTTTCCAGAATTTGGATAACTCCTTGGTGGGAAAAAAATTCAATACCCGAGAGGCAGTACAAAATGCCTTTGAAGACTTTGTTGCCTCCCGTCCAGCTGATTTCTTTAAGAAGGGCATCAATAAACCGCCACTGCGTTGGCAAAGATGCATTGATTGCATGGGTGATTACTTTGATTAATACAAATAAAAAATACATGAAAAAAATTCGTTTCAATTTTTTCATACAAAACGGCAATTTCATAGGTAAAGACCTAATATTATAAAACTAAGTCCTCTGCCGCGTCTATCTGTCTGTTGTTAACTCAAATACTACTGAACGGATTGTCACGCGGTTTTCAGCATTAGATAAAGTGATTTGTGTAGAAATTTTAGGTGTATAATTTGTCACGGTTTTTTTTTATTATCAGGGCGGGGCAACGTCTGCCGGGCTCGCTAGTATATAGACATAATGAAACGTTTTTTCTTGCAGTGAGACGTGGAAGCTGCCAATTATTTCCAAGCGGAAGTGCAAAATAACGTCCACTCTAGTATTTATTGTTTTGACGTTTATTTATATTATATTTTTTAATATTCACGGTCTGTTGGCCAATAAAATTAATAATGTAAAAACTTTCGCGCTGTCTGTGTTTTTTCTTAATTATTTTAAACCACGCAGTGGACTTTGATACGGTTTTCGGTAAAACGTAGACAATTTCTTCCAAAAATGTATATGCATAATGCATGTATATTATATGGATATAAAGTCGATTTCATTTATTATAGTATTCCAATGGAACTTTCGAGCGTTTATGTTAATAAAGCAGGGTAAGCCTTATGAGATATAATATACACGTGATGTTATGTAGAATTATGCATCTTTAAAATAACTACAAAAACCTACATTAGTATATATCTGTATGCAGGGTTATTTTGTGAGGCCACGCGGGGGCACATAGTGCCTAAAAAGGAAATTTCAAAAGTATCGAAAGATTGCCATAGAATGTAAAAAAAGAGTTTCAAAAAAATCATTCGATAACCTTTACAAACATTTTTAGATTTCTTTAATAGGTCACAGTTATCCAAATACAAAATCTAATCTTTCTTTTTTGCACAGTTACTGCTGCGTCACACTGGTTTGTCTCTGCATTAGAGAGGTGGGAAAAAAAAAATATAATTTTCGAAAATTAGCGTGCCCCCAAAAAAGAAGTAACAAAAAGGCCTGTCTGTATGTATAATAATAACCCTTAGTAATCATTGTTACCTTTAAGATGTTATAAAAAAATAATTGCTTATTTGCAACCTTTCTGATGAACGTATTATTAATCCTCATTCGATCTCAAATTTTAATTACGTTAGGCACTTGACGCAGATTAAAATTGCTCCTTATATCACAATAAATATCTTTATAAGAGGGTATCACGACATAAAATTACGCCTAACAATAGAACAGTTGTTTATGTGAAAATTCTTACATAGCATCTATTACTGTATAATATCAAAAAGTAGATGTAAATATTTTAGGCCCTTATGACGTCATAAAAGTATATCGCACCTATGTGAAGCCGGGAGTGGTTGGTAGTACAATATAAACACAAAATGATTAGATCATACGAAATCGGTAAAAAGACGTATTTAATGCCATTAACTTGAGAGTTGCACAGTCGTAAAGTTATGTTGAACAACAAACACGGATTACTCGAAAACATAACGCTAATTCTATTCGTGTTTACGGTTAAAAATAGCTTGTTTAATAATAACGAGACCACCATGATGCGAGGGTTTTACTTCATTACTTACAAACTGACCAGAATTGTAGTAGAAATTTAAATCCATAAAGAAATGAGTGTGTCTAACCGTCACACGCAATTGAAGTAATTATTTTTTAAATATTTTTGACTTTGTCAATAAATCTATACTAATATTATAAAGAGGTAAAGTTTGTGAGTTTGTGACGTTGTAAGGGGTAATCTCAGGAACTACTGGTCCGATTTGGAAAATTATTTCAGTGTTATATAGCTCATTTATTGGGGAAGGTTATACGTTATATCATCACGCTAAGACCCATAGGAGCGGATCAGTAATGAAGAATGTTGCTTAATCGGGGTATTTTTTCCTTTTCAAAGCTTCCGCTGCGTCTTAGCCCAAAATAACCATTCCACGCGTACGAAGTCGCGGGTAGAAGCTATTAACTAATTATATTATCTATACTAATATCAAAAAGAGGTAAAGTTTGTGAGGTTGTAGGGGGTAATATCTGGGGAGTCGGAGAAAAAATGGTCGAACGAAAACGTTTCTTACGAACGCTGCCTTAACAATGAGAGATATATGATTGAGTTCTAGAAAAAAGTTGTAGCTTGATAATGCCTATTACCGCCCAACGAAGTGGGCACGGGTCAGCTAGTAGTTTATAAACAAAGTTTCAATATAAGTAGGTAATAAATTAAATCAAAACTTCATTATCGGTAGTGCTAATTCGGAAATTAAATAACACAGGAAATATTATTAGCAACTCTTTGTTATAAAGTAAATAAAATATAGAAAAGTACGAACAGATTGCTATGATAAGTAACGAATTAAACGAATTAAGATTTAGTAGAAGTTTTAGTTATGTTTAATTATTATCTAACCGGATGGTACAGAAACGTAACGCCATATTGCCGTAACGGACTTCCGTTGCATCCAGTTACCTCCTAGTCGCGCCTAAAGAAGTTTTACTTCAAAAATCATAATAGCCCAATGTTCAGATACTGTCGTCCTTCGATGAAGATTCGGAACCTGCAAAGACTCTGAGCTTTTGGTGAAGGAGAACATCGTGAAGAAACTATAGTATGATAACCTGGCTAACTACAACACCATCCTGGATAGCTACTTCAAATTGAAGGTCTGTTGCTAATCATATATAGTGTGTCTATAATATATACTAACAAACAAAATCTTCAATTTTATTTATACGTATAGATAATGATAAATATTAAGATTGTGTAGCAAACCTTTATAACAATTCTGTATATTTGGAAGCGGTATTTTAATGAAGGTCCTCTTTGTTACAAAGTAGTAAGTTCAAACTATCTAATATTGCCCGTAGACAAAAGAAAAATGCAAAATAAACGAGACAATAAAACATTGTAAAGTATAGGTGAATTCATAATAAATTCTTGCACAATGTGATGTTAGCCCTTAACAAGGAAGTGTATAAACATTGCAACGCAATCCCCGGTAGGCGAGTGAAGACGATCTCACGCGAGTGTGTTACCTTTGTCTTGTGTCAGGCTGGTCACTCGTGTTACTATCGATTCTCGAAGCGAGAACGATAAAACTGCTAAAATGTTTGGGCAAACTAAAGCTTACGTTAATTTGAAGAATTTAATTCGATGTTATTTTGTACGGTTTACAATATTATTAATTATCGATTTTAACACGTTATTATTAGGTAAATCACTTTCTTCGGTCTCTGTTCGGGTGGAACTCTGTGACTGATTTTAAAATAACTTTCTACTGAAATAATACGAGGAAATATTAAACAAATTGTACTTCTTTTTCAGATATTATTTGAAGCAAAAAAATTACGTCAATTAAAAATGTATTATAAATTTACACACAATCTTGTGAAAAGGAGATAATAACAAATTTCATTTTAAAAACCTAGTATCTTTATTAAAAAAAAACCTAATACGAAACGACGAAAGAAAAAATAGGATTGGATCTCATGCGTGACTAATGAATCTTTATTATACGTACTCGATGACAGGCTTTTATCCTACCGTCACATTATCGATATTCAGTACTACATTTTGCCCATCACTTCACACGCGTTAATGTGTATTTGACCTATCTCTCGGGGACAGTATTTAGTACGATTACACATAACAGACAAATAAATAAAGTGAATTTTCTGTTTCCAATGTTAAAATAACCGATTTCTACAATATTAATATGAAAGTATCCATGGTACTTAGTATAAAATAGCAACTATTAAATCTCTTATCTATTTGTTTATTTCAGCTAATCTGTGAAGTAGTTAAACCGATTACGACGGGATTTTCACTGACAGATAGCTGAAGCTATAAGGAGTAACATAGACTACTTAAAAAAACCGCATAATTATTATCAACTAAAGAAGAAGCGTCCAACACTGCGCCCTAAACACGCACATGATTATACTAAACAAATTTTACATAAATGCCACGCGGAAGAAGATGCGGGTGTCAGCTAATTATTACAATAAACCACTTTAATTATTTAACATCCAACGATATTTCTTCGAGTTTATATAGTACCAGCCGATTCCTAGGAAGCGTTGAGGAAACACAGCTTAAAGTCGCTTTCGATACAAAATACGAATACGGTTAAAACATAGCACAAACGTTCATGGAATGCAAACCGGCTGTCGTTTCTTTGTTTGATTATATTTGATGGTATTTTTAGAGCTATAACATTTATTTTATTGCATCAGTCTAATAATAGATGGAATTTTAAACAGACTATAACTATTTTCTGTTACAACTATTAGAAATTAGATTTCATTGTGTGACAATGTATTCAGCACTTTCCATTCAGAATGTTTTTTTTAAATTATTATATGTTGTTAAAAGGGTACTTAAGGGTAAGTTTGCATCGTTATAAATATAGGTAATAACAACATATAGTTACAATACAAATAAAAAATCCGATACGAAATATATATAAGAGTTGTTGAGGTATGTATGCTTGGTACACATATATGTTTCAACAACTCATATATGTATGAATAGTTAGCTTAGCTTTATGTTAGCTCAGTTTAGGTCGCGAATTGCATGTAGATCAGGCAACAGCCCAAGCCGAGGTGTGCCGTGCACCCTTGAGCTAGTTCGTCAAAGAAGATAACGGCTGACACGTGCCTTAAGTACGCACACACTTTTTTTTAGTAGTCCGGTGAAGCTGTTAAAAGGACATAGCTAGGACAAGGTAGCGTAGTTATAAATATAGTTAATAACAACATATAGTTACAATACAAGTAAAAATCAAAATCCACAATTAATTCACAAAAAGCATACTGTTCCCTTGATCAATAACAACGACCGAGAACCAAGTTACAGGTACGAGCTATTACAATTATAAAACTATATTTAATTAAGAACTCTCAATTTAAGATAGACGCATCAGGTTATAACCTAACTACTATTAATGTAAGCGTCATACCGTCATACATGTTTACCGAAATGCGACCTCTACACGAGACTGAATTCATTCCAGCGCTTGTTCATACTACGACATATATTATCTGATTAGCTGTGGCTGCGACTTTACTGCGACTTATCTACTTTTCTCAGGTATTTATGTCGCGTCGTCATTAAAATTACAATAACTTTTGATAGACCAAACCGTTTTTAATGAAACAATGTCTAAATGGTAGTCGAAGATGTGCTTTATGATCTTCTTGAAGAAGATTTATCATGAACACAATATTTTACCAGTGATGCGTGTTCATACGAACAGACAGACATTTCTAAAAATGATTGAAATGTATTCTATTACTTATTCCTAGACACCTGCAATATTTGTTTAACAAAAATCTAAAAGGTACGAACACGTTAAATTTACTTTCTTATTGTATGTATCTACACTACATCAGTAACTACAACTCTCTGACGAATAATCTTTGACAATGAAGCTGTTAATATTTTACTTTTCAATTTCCAATAATACACTTTAAGTGATGATTACACAAGAATATACATAATAAGCGAAAGATACATAATATTTTTAACTTAAACAACTCAATACTAGTTTAGGGATAAACGTTTTAATACAGACCGGCTATTTGAAATACAACTCAAACTCACCGAAATAGAGATGAGATTCGAATATTAGCATTAATTTTTAAAGAATTTTTCACACATACTTGCGAAATGAGCTATAAACATGAATACGCTAAAAGAATACTCAACTCTCAAACCATAAAGGTGTATGGACGTATGAATAACTATGTTTTACTTGCAACTTATTTTTTTTTTAATAAAGACCTTGCAACTATAGTATAAGGAACATATGTGGAATCAATAAATAGCATATAGCAATATAGCAATAAATGTGTGTTCTCTCCACTTTTTTAAATTTACAATATAAAACTTAGTGAGAATAGAAATTTGCTTAGCGCCACTTAGCTATCAGATAAAACAAAGTTAATAGTATAAATTTATTCTCTACTAAAAATATTGAGATGTGCCAACTCTCTTTTCAATATGAAGGGATTTTATATTACTATTTTTCAAGACGTTATCACCTTTATTAAAACTGCCTACATTTTTTATGCCAACTTAGTTGAATCTACCTATTATTATTAATCACATATACCAAAAAATCAATTTATATCACGTACTCTTACATAAAACAGAATTTTGTTAGTGTTTTGTGACAACTTGAAATATGTATGTATCTATTTATATAATCCACTTCAGAAATAATTTAAAAAAAAACATTATTTACCTTATTTTATGGCAGTGTTGATTTTTTTATAATAGATTACATATATGTGGTTAACCTTAATAACTTTATTAGAGGAAGTAGATGATACCTTGTTATCTAAATTATGTAACTTCAGTGATGAACAACTCATTTTTAATTAAAAATTCATCATAGAATGCATAGAATAGAATAGATGCATAGAATGAATGAAGTTATTTTTCGCTTTTTAGTGCCTTATTACTTTTTCACATCGAAGGCGGTTTATTTATTTTTTTGTTATTATTTTTTTATACCTCCTTTTAGTGTCCATAAATATATCTGGTTTCTAATGAGTATAATAAATCGGTTCCAATTTCACGAAAATACGTAGAGACGAAGTGGGTGAAAATCAAATAAACGATATTTCACCCCCTTAAGGGTTGATTATTTCCTTCAAATTTATATGGATCCTATTTATATATCCTCTAAATATAACCAATTCAAATAAAAAAAGAATCATTCAAATCGGTTTATAATTGACGGAGATATCGATTAACATACATAAAAAAAATACATACAACCGAACGTAGTATCCTCCTCCTTTTTCGAAGTAGGTTAAAAATAGATTTTATACTATAATAAAATGGACCAAATTCTCGTCTATATTATAGTATTATTCACCCATCATTATCTTTAAACTAACACCATAAACACTTTACTATAGTCACGACTGTAATTTATTACCATACACCTTCCCGTAATATTAGTATTACACTGTATATTTTCTAGTTCAGATATATTCATTACTAGCTGTACTCGTGACTTAATCCGCGTGGAATCTAATGTAAAAAAACAGTGATTAATAAAATCATCTGAACGTATTAAGTCCTTACTTATCTACTTCTCACTCGTACTTAAGTCGCGTCGTCATTAAAATTACAATAACTTTGGATAGACTGATTTTAATGAAATGAAAATTAAATGTTACTCGAGGATATGCTTTATGATTTTCATCAGGTTTTATCATGAACGCAGTACTTTAGCAGTGTTGCGTGTTCAAACAGACAGCCAGATAGTCAGGCAGACATTTCTAAAAATGATTGAAGTCTATTTTATTATTTATTCGAAGACACCTGCAACAAATTTTTTTTCATAAAAATCTATATATTACAGACATGCTAGACTTACATTCTTATTATATGTATAGATAAGCATGTTCACACTCATACAAAGTTACGTGTAGCCATTTGGTATTAAAATAGCGTAACCGAAATTATAACGGTAATTCATTGTTCCTTCTTATAGTGCACTTAAAGAAATATACACTTCAACAAATAAATAAAAATGTAAAGCCACTTTAAAAGCACTGAGGAAACAAAATTGTAAACATTAATTTATTGGTAATTTTTCTATTCGTCATAGCATGAGTCATACCTGGATTGAACCCTTTCAATTAAGTATAAACTGATGTGTCATAAAGTTCACACAGTGTATTTTAACCCTACGTTTCGCTAGATTTCGATAGGCCGCGTGGAGTAGAGGTAAGCTAGTAATATTGGCTCGTTTGTTATGAGCATAACTATCTATTCCGTCATTGGGTGTTAAATTTGTATTATAATTGTATGTATAGATGTTAAATACTATAACACAAGTTATGTGTAGTTTAGTTTTAAATGGTAATGTGTGAAATTATGTCTTTGCGAAAATGTATATATTCCACATGGACGTTATTAAATTGGGCTATTATCTATACTTCTATGCTAATATTATAAAGGTGAAGAGTTTGTTTGCTTGAACGCGGTAATCTCAGAAACTACTGGTCCAATTTAAAAAATGATTTCAGTGTTAGATAGCTCATTTATCGAGGAACGCCATACGCTATATATCATCATGCTAAGATCAATAGGAGCGGAGCACCAGCGAAGAATGTTTTACTATAGTTTTACGTTTTAAGAGCGTCCGCTGCGTAAACGGTAACTATTCCACACGAATAAAGACGCGGGGGGAACTAGTACCAGGATAAATTTTCTAAAAGTTGAAGTTGAAGAGCGTGAAAAAGACGAAGGGAAGGAAAAGACCGTGATAAAACCATATTATAGCGGTAGAACTTTTTCGAAACCCGCCTGACTAGCTACCATCTTTAAGTTGAAAATCTGTCACCAAACCTCTATAGGTGTGATCCGGGAGATGCACTTGAGAGCCAGTCTCCCTCTAGGGTTAGCACCTTTACTATCTTAGGCCCCGACGTAATTTAATATCAGCTGAAGTTATGATATATATCATGGTATAAAGCTAAAATGCATCCCGAATTATAATTACGTTATACCGAAACAGAGCAGTGGAGAAAGTTTATGTACACTCTATGTAACTTTATTAACACCAATAAAGTGAAAATCCAATAAACACTTTATGGGATAAAAATAAAAACCCAGCGAAAATGACTTTTACTGTACCATAAAAGAAATATATAAAGTTTGGTCGTCTAATAAAAGGTAAGCTCATTATAAAAAATAAATGAAAGAATGTAATTTAACTAGCTTTTGCTCGCGGCTTCACACGTGTTAATTTAAATGTCACCTATCCATCACGAACACCACTTTTGTTTTCTAGATAAAAAGTACCTTTTACAGTATTCTAGACAATGTGTATGCAAAATTTCACGATAATCAGTTCAGTAGTTACGACGTGAGAGCGTAACAAACAAACAAACTCACTTTCACATTTGTAGTATTAAAAAGAATGTGTACAATTAGCAATATTAATAACGTCGGTACGTCAATTATTTTTCGTTCGAATTATAGATGTTATTCATTTAGAGTTGAGTTACTGTGGTAATAGAATCAAATATACATTATATTTGAGATAAGGAGTTATAATATATTGTAAAGTATATCATAATTATAATCTAAATAAACGTATAATTTCTTAATTATATCTAATCATAACAAGTTTTATATAAACGAAGAAATGGAGTTGTATTTATTAATAAAATCACAGTAGTTATATTGACTAAAGTCATAATGGCGGAGAGGTAGCAGAAGCGCTCGAACGCAAGATAATTTTTATCGTTTATTCGCTTGTTTTTTATTGTTAAATTAATATCTATACTATTTTATACTATGGAGATAACAGGTAGTGGAATATCTAACAGCATTAATACTCATTAATTCGATTTGTCGAAGACTTGAAAATAGAGCGTGAACAAGAGCTTGCAGGGAACAAACGTTTCGATCGAGTTGTAACGGGTGGCGATTTATCGTGATTCGACTTACCGATGTTATCATGTATGTAATAAATAAAGTCAACAATCTGTAATTTAAATATCGCCAAATAGGATATCGGATAAAAGGGAAATTATTTCAGCCTATAAGCAACAAGATTTATCGGTGGTGCGTTAAGAGATGCAATTTTCACTTAAGCCTTCCCATAAATATCAATTTGCGAGTGTAGAAAACACCCAAATTATAGGTTTTGCGAACGACACTGATGTGATTTATTATTTGTAGCCGAAGGTATAAATTTCAGCTTCGGGAATCTTTGTATTTATTTATCGGCGGATAGAAAGTTAACGTTAGATGTAAATAACTATCCGCAATGTCAAAGATTTCACATAATACTAGATGTGCCCGCGACTCCGTACGCTTGAAATCTTATGTAAAAAAAAGTGAAGTCATCTGAATGTACTAAGTCCATTTTCTTATCTACTTTATCATCATCAGCGTCATTAAATATCAAAAGTTATTGTAATTTTAATGACGACGCGACTTGAGTACGAGAGAAAGGTAAATAAGTACATTCAGATGATTTCATTAGTCACTGTTTTTTTACATTAGCTTCAAGGCGGTCAGAGCCGCAGGCACAGCTAGTAAAACATATATTTGAAACTAGCCTCTATGTCTGAAATGTTTATAATAAAGACATATATCTATTTTAATCAAAATTGAATCAATATTACTAGAAATTTCTTGTTATAAACACATAAAAAATGCATCTTATTACAATAGTAGTAAAGTTACTACCATATAATAAATAGATAAAATTCTAGACACCCTTGTATACAAATCACTCAAAAACTACGGAATAGATTTTGAACATTTTTTTAAATTTTACATTTTAGACACTTGCTCCTTATTAAAAAAAAACATTTATCACAATATCTTCATCTATACTAATATTATAAAGAGTTAAAGTTTGTTAATTTGTGCCGTGAGTTTGTGACGTAGTCTCTCAGTAATCTCAGGAACTAATGGTCCGATTTGAAAAAATCTTTCGGTGTTATATAGCCCATTTATCGAGGAAGGTTACAGGTTATATCATCACGCTAAGGCCAATAGGAGCAGAGCACCAATGAAGAATGTTTCAAAATCGGGGTAAATTTTCCACTTGAGAGCCTCCGCTGCGTATTAGCGTTAGCCCAATGTAACTATTTCACGCGGACGAAGTCGCGGGCAGAGGCTAGTTTCATATAAAGTTATTACAGTTTTAAAATTATTTTTATATGCGCTACGCGATCATTTATATATGTTTTCTGGCTGTGAACAAGTGGGACGAGTGATGTGGTGCTTATAATTTTTTCTCTGTTCATAAAATATATTGTTAAGATAATAAACAACGCAGACGAAGTCACGAATTATTACTAGTGTTCAATACATCGCATCGTTATCCTACAAAAAAGTTTAACTTACTAATTTATTTCATACGTAACGTGACGTCATAGCATATAAATTCAATCTCTCGCGTGATAAATGACTTTAATAAATACCTAATAGATTTATTTACCGACTAACCTTTAACCGTGGTTCTGTCTGAAAGATAATATCAATTTCTAAACAATGAATATCTTATGAATAAATTAATATCAAATACCAAGTAGACTAGAAAGTTTTGTGTAACGAAATTAATTATCAATTCTGTGTCTGGTTGTCAAATATACGTATATATAAGATATAACTATGCTTAAATGGCCGTGTATATGTATTATTTATTTAGGTTTTTTGACGTGATAACGTCATATAAATCGATGAACGCCGGCTGCATGCACGGAAAAGCTCGACTCATTGTCACGTTCCGCCTGAGCCGAGCGTGCAAGCTAGAGCGCGGAACAAGCGATAGAAAGGCGCGATCGGCCTAAGCGTTCGGCTTATGACTCATCTATCTCTCTTCCACTCCATCGGCCGATGCGTCCGAATGGTTATCACGTTAAATTATCGTCCGTAAACCGACTTTACAGACAGCCAATTATTTTATTTAATATTTATGTAATTATTTATTTACGATAACACAAAGTACACAACTACTAGCTTTTGCCCGCGACTTCACTCACGATGATTTTTTCGAGGTGATATACCTTATGTCCACTTCTGAAAACGTCTATACAAAATTTAATGATGATCGGTTTAGTAGATTTTTATTTACTGTATTAATTAGGACTTTCATATTTTCACATATAAATATCTATACCAATACAAAGGTATAGCCTTAACCTTAAAATACATCAAACATGCAAATGAATATTGTATGAAATCCATTCCAGGACCGTTAAACGAACAAACAATATACAGTCGTCAAATATGTATATATAGAATTGAATGTGCGATGACGTCATAAAACACTATAATAAAATACATTGGAGTTTTTGGCGGGATTTTGGTCTGTCATGTAGTGGATTTTATATTTTATTCATAATCTTGTGTTACTTGACTCTATATTGTGTAAAATTGGTAGTGTTTTAGGTAATATAGTTTGTTTATTATGCATAAGTGAAGTGAATGGAACATAATACCACGGACCATGAATTCTGAAATGCCACAAAAACTCCATGGTAAGTTCTAACAAGATGGCCACCATCTTGTTAGTTCATTGAAATTATATCAAGAAACTTCTAATATCCGTACTCACTTGACAATGGCAGTAATAGTCTACTAGAAGACTGGTTGCCAAAAATGGAATGGAAGAAGAACTTGTAATACTATTAACTACTCGACAATGTCAGTAATAATGTAAAAGATTGGTTGTCAAAAATAAAGTTTAAAAAATAAAAATAAAATACATTAAACATACCAATGAATATTGTATCAAACCCATTCCAGGATCATCAAACGAACAAACAATATACAGTCAAAATGTATATATAGAATTGAAAGTGCGATGACGTCACAAAACACTACAATAACCCGTTATAACACGTCGAATAACTTCAATAAATAACGTAGCGCACACGTAAAGAACTCGCCGTTTCCGAACCCACGCTTTAGTTTTCGTGGCAATAAAATTAAATTATTACTCCTTAATATTAGGTTATTTCTGTCATAATTATAAATAATCATATCGGTGGGTTTAGGCGTTGTGTTAAATTATGTACAGAGAATGTTTGTTAACCCGTTGAGGCTATAAATGCATGTGAAATAACGTTATGAGTTATTAGTCGCGACTCCGCCTGCTAATATATTTTGTTTTTGTAGTCAAAACTACTTTAGGAGCATCGACCGGAATTTTTGGCAGGAGATAAATTTATAATTTCGCGTCATGACAAGCTAGTAAGCGTGACCGTATAGTCCCTGTGTACACCTAGTATTGATACTGATGGTTAATTAATTATCTGTAATTGTTTGAAGTATCAATAGTTGTGAAAAAGATGCTAATGATAATAATTTCAAATTATGTAATTCAAATATTGTCATTCACACTACAATTAATTAAAAAATTCAAAATAGAGCACGGTTATTTCATTGTTTTGAGTTTTCCCTTCTGTCGGCAGTAATTATAACTACCTCGACCCCTATTTTTATTTTATTTTTGGCACTTCTACACTATTCCTGCTATTGTCGAATAGGTAATAATACTGCAAGTGTGCTATAATTATTTCAATATTCTAACAAGGAATTTTTTGTAACATTTCAAAAATCATTCTCCATATAATAATTTCCGAAATCACTTCACTTGTGCACGATAACCGAACTACATTACGTAAAGCGCCACCAATATTACAAACTATAATGACAAATAATACAATATAACTGTCACTAAACGACAGACTAAAAACCCGCCAGAAACTCATTTTTCAAGTTCATGCCGTAAATATATTAATTTACGCGGTACAGAGTAAAAATAACTGTTTTAACGATATGTCAAATAACTGTCAGAGCATTCTGTCAACGAATGTCAATTTTCTATAAACCCTGTCCGTGGAGTTTTTGGCGGGATTTTGGCATGACATGTAGCGGTTTTATATTTTATTCATAATCTTGTGTTATTTGACCCTATGTTTTGTAACATTGGTGTTTTTCGTAATATAGTTTGGTTATCGGGCAAAAGTGAAGTGGATGATGCACGGAGCATGGATTCTGACTTGCCACAAAAACTCCCTGGAAAGTTCTAACAAGACGGCAACTATCGTGTTAATTCATTGAAATGGTCGCAAGAAGCTTATAATATCATTACTTACTCGACAATGATAGTAATTTTTACCAATAATAAAACGTGACATACCATTACAAAACAAAAGTCACTATATTAACTCCTTCAAGTAAATTACCTATCCAAACATTAACTAATGTTATAAATACGAATGTAACTTTGTTTATTTGTTTGGTACGTTTCCACGTCTTAATTACTCTGCTGATCATTATAAAATTTTAAGTACACATTATTAGGAGTACTAAAAAGCACATAGGGTTCATTTCAGTCAGAAATAAGTACCGTTCTCGAGGAAAAGGACAAATCTACTTTAATGCGAATGAAGTCGCGGGTAAAAGCTACTCTACAATAAATATTATAGTAGACGTTACTTTCCACTTCCGCCTGGTATTGAATGGCTACTATTATGTCTTACTGCAACAAAAAGCGTTTTTTTACTTTCATCTGGAATTGATTGACCACTACGAGGTCTTAATGGAACAATAAGCGTTTTTTAGTAGTACAAAAATATCTAGCCTATAATATTTGTAGTCACTTTATTAATAAAAAACAATAATACTGAAACTTAATGACTTAATTATGATTGAATGTCATCCATAAGAGTACTAGACTAGTAAATTGTATGCACCTATTAACTATTAATAAACTTCTACCAACCGACAAATATTTTTTTTAACTCCGTTATATTAATAAATAGGCTGTAAAAAGGAGCAGAGGTTTTTATCCATCTGTCAGAATTATGATGGATCGCCCTTTACGTTGAAGATCGGATTTCATAATTTGTTTAGAGACCGTTCCGTTCGTATTCGATTGTATTCCTTGATTAAATAGTTCCATTCTTTTTAATAAGCATTTTTGTTCATCAGATGTGTTTATTTTTCTTTCATACTATTTACACGTATTTTATATCCGGCAATGTTTTTCAGAAACAATAAGTTATAGTTTTTGTTTTAATTTATTAAAAAGGATTCGCTACATTCGATACGATTTGATAGTTTTGTGGGCACTTACATATTAAATGCACCGCGGCCGGCTCACGATATATTTTTTTGCGAGTCTAAACTAACCAACTCGAGAGGAAATTGTTTTGTTTTAACTTAAAAATTATCAAGTTGCTAATATACAAAACGCTGTCTTTGTTTCGCAGGTCCAACCTAACCAATTTATTTTTTTCAATTTACCCGCCATGTTTAGGTTAGACTTGTGAAACAAAGAAAGACACCGCTTTGCCGTTAATACCTGAGTACCATTTTGTATATTACCAACTTGATGATTTTTAAGTTAACAAAACAGTTTCGTCTACGTTTGGTTAGGGTTGCGAAAAAAAGGTAACGCGAGCCAGCCGCGGTGCATTTAATGCGTAAGTACCGTTTTGTGGTATGTGTGTATATACGTACGACGCGACGGTGTACGTCCGGCTAAAATCAGCTTGCTTCGGTTCTGTAAAGTACTCTCTCTATCGCACAGAGCAACGACTGCGATAGACAAGGATAACGCTATACAAAACCGAATTTAATCGAGTATCTTGACCTTCTTCCCAACATTGCCAAAGCAAAAGCTAGGTACTATAGTGTATTTGTTATGCATAAGCAACGTGCTTTGGAAATAAAACATGAACCTGATGTTCACAGATTACAAAATCTCCTTGAAAGTTTTAATAAACATGCCACCATTTTGAACACTGAAGTCTTTCACTACATGATAATTAATCACACCAGCCTATAAGTAACCCACTGCAGGTTCATACGCTTCTTCTCATAATCAATTGTCACAAAATCCCACTTAATCACAATATAACATCAACTTTGTACTAATTATATCAATGATATATTAACTAAAAAACTGCAGATACGTGATAAGCCCTTCAACAGCGCCTTGTTAAAACTTGACTAGTTATCTTACTTTTGACAGCTGCCCCGTCAATCCGCCCGTATCTAAGAAACATATAGCTATTTCTTTATCACCACCGAAATTGAGAATATGCCATCTTACTTCCACATTTTATTTAAGACAGTGTGGCGTTACAATATTACTTTACGTATGTGTGCGTTACCGTGCCATTTGTTTTGTCAAAATATCATGTAGGTATCTACCGCTTTTTAGTAATAATATCATTGAACTACACACAGTTTTATATATCGTTAAAGTTATAGTTGGTATATCTATACTAATATTATAAAGAGGTAAAGTTTGTGAGTTTGTGACGTTGTGACGTTGTAGGGGGTAATCTCAGAAAGTACTAAACCGATTTTACCAATAGAAAGCCACGTTATTTGTGAATGTCATAGGCTATATATCATCACGCTAAGATTAATAGGAGCGGAGCAACAATGAAGAATCTTTTAAAATCGGGTTTTTTTTTTCCTTTTGAAAGCTTCCGCTGCGTGTTAGCCCAAAATAACGATTCCACGCGTGCGAAGTCGTGGGCAGAAGCTATTAATTAATTATATTATTATTATAATATTATAAAGATGTAAAGTTTGTGAGGTTGTAGGGGGTAATATCTGGGGAGTCGGAGAAAAAATGGTCGAACGAAAACGTTTCTTACGAACGCTACCTTAACGATGAGAGATATATGATTGAGTTTTAGAAAATAGTTGTAGCTTGATAATGCCCATTACCGCCCAACGAAGTGGGCACGGGTCGGCTAGTCGTAAATACAAAAAAACTTTATTTTCGTTGAGCAGTTGAGAGCGATCACCTTAAGCAACTTTGTGGATGACACGCGAAATACTTATACACATTATTTGGTGTACGATATTTCACAAATCACACGATGGGTATGTTGAAATAGCAAAGCATTGATTAATAATAAAGAGGTACTTTCACACAATAAACCCGACCGCTCCATACAATAGCTATTCGAGTTTACAACCAAATTAAAACCCTAGTGGTACGTTTAATGCGACCATAAAAGCGATGGAGCCTTATTAAAGCTTGAAGCAGGATTTTATTGCTCTGTGGATAGCATCCTGAGTAAAACATAATTATAATTATGATAGAAAATTCATATTTAACCTAGTATTCTGCCGCTGCCTTCGTCTGCTTTTATATTATATTAGCTTTTGCCCACGAGCTTGGATTCAAGTATATTATTAGGTACATAGTGCAAATATTAAAATTTTTATTTAGTTTCATTAGTGTAATAATAATCTTGTTGTTTTTCGCTTTTTAGTGTCGTATTGGTTTATGATATTGTAGTCGGTTTTTTTGTATTTTTTTTTTTATTTTCTATGATTGTTACCTCAGAACGTTATCATTTATGAATTGATGAAGAAAAAAAATGATTACTTTAAAGGGAGTATTTTCAAGGGGGCCTTAATTTTAACATTGAACTTTGTGGATGCACCAGGAAACTCTTCCAAATCGTATATGAAATGTATATTGAGATATTAATACGCTTGTGACAATTCAATACTGAATAGGTAAACCTAACTACTTTCAAGGATATTCTGCTACAATTAGGTGGTAGAGCCACGCTGAAGCTACTACTGGTTTCAGCATGAATGGGTCGGCTCGCGCGGAGTACCACCCTTTCACAGAAAACCGACGTGAAGTAACAGTGCTTGCATTGCTGCGTTTCGTTCGGTCAGTGAGAGCGCCGGAGGCCCACCTTCCCTCTCCTCCGCCTCCCCCTTCCTCACCAAACAAAGGCTGGCAACGCACTTGCGACTCCCCTGATGTTGCAAGTGTCTATGGACGATGGTAATCATTTAACATCAGGTGACCCACTTATTCGTTTGTCTCCTATAATATAAAAATAAAAGAAAAAAAAAGTCACTTCTATATCTTATTTATTTTTCAAGTAAAAACTTATTTAGGCGAGTTGAGTGGTATTTTTGGCAGATGGTAAATGTATAATTTCGCGTCATGACATGCTACGTAACTATGACCAGCCTTATTGCGCTTGTACGGCTCTCGTCAGACTAGCGACGCGTAATGTAGGGACTTGTCTACATGTAATATTGATATTTTGTAGCTCATTATACTTTTAATTGATTAATAGACTTTATCAAAATGTATACCTGTAATTATAGCTCCGAGAATCAATAGATATGAAAACCACGCTAATATTAATAATTTCAATAAACAAATTCTGAAATTTAAATATTGTCATTCACACTAGACTTAATATGAAAGTTCAAAAAGAACACATTTATTTCATTGTTTTGACTTTTCACCTGTCGGCAATCCTTATGACTGCCTCGCCTTTTTTCTACATTTAATAAGCCACGTGGTCAGAGTTTCGCCTATTTTTATTTGACAATACGAGGTAAATTTAACACGTTAAGCCGTATTGGAACTGTATGTCAAATGCAATCGCCAAAAAATTACTATAACTAAGTTAAGTTATTTGTATTTTAATTTAAGAGTAGCTCAAAGGTAGATACGCTATAGAGATTATCCAACCGTTATAGAAATTATACTAAATCCTTCCATTTATTATTAAATAAATGTAGCAATATATATATCGTAAAATCGTCTCAAGATATGCAAATAGTCCTTCCCAAAGAGATTATCCTTCACAATAACTACCAGCTGTTGCATGTAATGATAATGTAGGGCCAATAAATAGATGCATAAGTACTCGCAGCTAAAGGCAACAAATAAATCGCTGTATTTAAAATTTTACTACTTTTATATTTTCAATATGTGAAAACTCTTTGTATTGTATAATATAGTGCTAGCTTTTACCCGTGGCTTCGTTCGCTTTGACATAGATTTGACCTATCTCTCGGGAACTGTACATATTTTGTATGAAAGGTATACTACACTTTTTTGTATCTCTGAAAACATGTATTCAAAATTATACGGTGATCGGTTGAGTAGTTAAGTCGTGAAAGCGTAACAAACAAACAAACGCACATTTGCATTTATCATATTTCAATTTACAGTTAAATTTAATTCTATTTGTCATAGAGTTAATTTAAAACTTTGTCAGTAAAAAATTACGCATGCAACTTTACCATTTCACAATGTATTTTCTTATTCGATCTATAAGTATTATAGATCGAATAAGAGGTTCTGTCTTTTTTATATCATAGGAGGCAAACGAAGAGGCGGGTCAGCTGATGTTAAGTGATCACCGCTGTCCAGGGACACTAGCAACATCAGTGGAGTCGCAAGTGCGTTGCCAGCCTGTATTTGGGGGGAAGGGGAAGAGGAAGGGGGAGTGGGAAGGCGAGAAGAGAGAGAAGGGGAAGTGGTCCTCCGGCGCTCTCACTGACCGAACGAAACGCAACAATGCAGGCACTTACTTACTTCACGTCGGTTTTCTGTGAGAGGGTGGTACCACCCCGGGCGAGCCGACCCATTCATGCTGAAACCAGTAATAGCTTCAGCGTGGCTCTACCACCTTCAAGCGTCTGTATGTTGTCTTCCATATTATATGATAGATATATATTTTAAATGACATTTATGACGAACATAACAGTAAAAAATGTGTCTATCAGTTTGTAAGTCGGTATTTTTATATATCAAAATTTAAAATAGCAAAGAGTCAATCTAACCCAAAAATAAGTAGCCTAGAACCATCAACGAAAAATGTCACATCGAATGGTCATAGTGCCATATTTATACGTTTAGTAGCGTTGATGGGATTGACCTTCAAAGAAACTCTATTTGAATTGTGTATTAAAAGCTGTTGATATTCCTAGAAGTAAATTAATTAATTAATTACTTAAGTCGGTAATCCGAAACAGCGTGGTCGATTGTAATGAAATTTTGTATGAAGGAATTACGCGTGACTCATTTGTTATATTCTAAACATACTTCTAGAAAATCGATAAAGGAATTTCGTGGTTGATTATATAAAGATGTCATCAATCTCTCAAACGTTGATGGTATTTGGTACATTTTATTTAAATATTTAGTTTGGTGGAAGCTCAAGGGCAGGTGGTCGCACTAGATTCATTGTTAACGGGAATAAAATAACGAATATTTAAAATACCAATCGACCGACGACTTTATTAGTTTTGATATAATAAAAAAAAAACGTATCGTCGATCTGTCTGATTTATAATGATTGATGGCTTTATTGCAACGTTTGGAAATTTATGATAAAAATTAAATCGATCTCTTAATTGGATCGGATCTTCCAAACTGTGATTATAACGAGAAAATGTTTGATATTTTGTTTGTATTGGATAAAGTCCAAAAATAGATGTAGGTAGATAGATTAGATATCTCAACATCACCGTATAAGACCCAAGGACTCGCGGCAGGCCAAAAAAACCGCTGACTGGATATGGACATAAAGGAAAACACCCTCATATAAAGAATGCCGAAGACCGGGCAAAGTGGAGGAAGTTAAGTAGGAAAATGGACCTGGCAGCAGGCCGCGATAACGCTAGGAAAAATAAGAAGATATAGGCCAAAAATGCTTAACGAATTTTAACCCTCTGTGTAGGAGATGGGGTATAACACATCCTAGCGGTGGCAACCTTGTGATAATTCTTAAACAATTAAGAAACGCGACTTAGTTTTCTCTGTAACTGCAAATGAGGTATTTTTGTGATTTTTGCAGTTGATTTGGTCCGGCGGCTGTCTCAAAACTTCATCGATAATCCCTGGTACTGTAAATGTTAAATATAACTCCGTTTATCTGTCGGTCTCACAGGTAAACGACTTAAGCCTTCAACACGATCACAAAGAAATTTAATGTAGGCTGAAACTGAGACCTGGAGAAATAATAATAATATATTTTAAAGTTCCAAGCCAATGTATAAATAATTTCCAGTAATATTTCTTTCTGCACTGGTTACAAACCGTATCGCAGATATCACAATTTCATATAATGAGAACTAATACAAAGAGTGACTTAAAGATAATATATACTTATAACTTATTTTTCATAGAAAATATACTAATAAACATAACTGAAGCCGTGTGAAAAAGTTAATACTTACAAATAATAAATAGTGTTCTTTACAATAATAATTATATCACGATAATAAAAACCGGTTTCAAGTTTAAACTTCGATATTTTCCCTTTCATGGAATTTGTAAATAATGATATATAATTAACTCAGAATTGCTATTCGATAGGGTACAAATAAATCAGAGTTTATTGTGACTAACCGGTCGTTACGTCCACGCCCCGATGTCTGATTGACACGGCAATGGAATTAACTTAAAAGGTTGCTTTGTTTATACATAATCATATCACTTACGGTATTTACGCAAAGTGCAGTTGAAGTGGAGGTAGATTCACACCTAACGTAACTACAAAGAAACGACTTTTCTGATTATTTATCAAAAAAAGTCTTACATTATCAAATTTAAGGTTTACCTTACTGTAGACTGTTACATTTACTTTCACTTGATAATTAAAATAGTCACCATTTTGGAATAAAATTTACAATAAATGACGCTAAGGCACAGTTTTAAGTTAAATGCAGATTTTTCATTTGTAAAAAAAATTATTAAAGTTTACTATTTTAAACAGAGAAATCAATTTCGTAATAATCAATATTCACTTCAAAATACATGTGATATAAAGCTAATGTCAAAGTACAATTATATTTGGACATTGATATACAAAAACCCAAGATACACACTTGACGTCTCTCAGCCGGCACACAAAAATGAGTGCATAATTTTGGATTACGCAGTCATTTCTAATAGTCTCGCGTCGCTTGCGTCCTTATAAAAACAACTTTAAATCATTCAGGTAAGGTTGAATTTGCAAAGTCATAAGTTTATCGCATAACTATAACCACATATGTATGTTGGGGAGCTTTTGCGGCCGCTTTTCAGCGCTACTTTTATTCGAGACTGTACGTCTTGGGTTTCTATATGTCAATGTATTTGAACTAATGATTTAGAAATTTTCATTTTAAAATCATTTCTAAACAATAATCAGATCACATACAACCATATCAAGACGGTAATTAGTTTAAACCAGTAAAATATTCAAAAACATCGGTTGGTGTGAACAGTCTTTGGATCGAAAGTTAAAACACGTTTGAACCATAAAATGTCATTCTGAATGTCAAAGGTCCCAATTGAATGCTCTTGCTTCACCATAACGTAACCTTATATCTAGACTCCTTTAATGTATAGCCTGAAGAAAATAGTCATATATTTTATCTATACTAATATTATAAAGCCGGAGGGTTTGTTTGTTGGTTAAACTACTACTCGGAATTGAAAAATTCTTACAGTGTTAGATAGCTCATTAATCGAGGAAGGCTATAGGCTGCATAGTATCACGCTGGTCATATACCTAATTCCATAAAACATGCGACATTTTCTCAACTAAACGAAATAAATTCAAAACAGCGATAGAGAGACATGGCTGATGTCAATAGTCACAAAATACAGTTTTAGTCGGTTTAGTATTTTTTTTTAAGTCATACTTCTTTTGGCACGTTAGGGAAAAATGATGAGAGTTAATTTTTACGATGCGCGCGCACACCGTCACAAATAACCGACACTCTGAAGTTATTACGATGCGCGCGCTCACCGTCACGAAAAGTTAGCATTTAGTAACATTTTGTTTCTTTGTATTTGTTGTTTGTATTTCCTTGTAATAAAACTTTCAATGTATTAAATACCTTTTTTCTATTGTTAGTGTCGTTTTTTCTACAAACGTAAAATAAGGGAAAATATAAAATCTTTGAAAAGATTTTTATCTTGTTACGCCATAGAAGTAAAACTTCTAACGCGTGTACATAAGTACACACACACACTTTTATCTCTATCTGTTACATTTCATAATATTTTTAAAAATATGGTTTCCGATTATAAATTAATTTTATATTAATTATGTTAAATTTTTAAATATGTAAAATAGTTTAATATTTAGTTTTATTACAATTTATTTAATTTATTGTTGGAGCATGCCGCGATTGTCTTTAAGTATGACTGAATTTATTATGAATCACGATATTACCACTTTTAATATATTTAATAATGTATCGTCATGTTAACGACCCTAAAATAAATAAATGAAATCAATAGGACTGGAGCAACAATGAAGCGTGTTTCAAAATTGTTGTATTTTCCTTTTGAGATCTTCCGCTACAATATAAATATGAGAGACAGTACGGAAACTACCTACAAACGCTCGAAAACGGCACACTAACACAAGCAGGCGCATCGATGAGAGGTTTTAAAAGATATTCTATGGGCAGCACCGCGAAAACCACTTAGGAGTCTCAAGTGTTTATAGGTAGTTTCCGTACTGTCTTTTATATGTATACTGTGCTTATGCTGCGTGTTAACCTTAGCCCAAAGTAACGATTCCACGCGGACGAAGTCGCGGGCAGAAACTAGTTATCTAGTTATACATAATACAGTCTAGTACAGTCTATCTAGTTATACATACATAAATTCACACTACTTTTTAGTTACATATATTTATCATTATCATTACATAGTATAAAACAAAGTCCCCCACCGCGTCTGTCTGTCTGTATGTTCGCGATAAACTCAAAAACTACCGAACGGATTTTCATACGGTTTTCACCGGTGGATAGAGCGATTGATGAGGAACGTTTTAGTATATAGTTTGTCAAGGATTTTTTTCATAATCACGGCGGGACAACGTCTGCCGGGCCCGCTAGTATATAATATAACATATATATATATATATATATATATATATGTTTAATATTTGTATATATTTCAATCTCTCTAGTTCATTTTATTATTATACTAGCGGGCCCGGCAGACGTTGTCCCACCCCGATTAAAAATAAATCCTTGACAAATTATATACCAAAACGTTCCTCATGAATTACTTTATCCACTGGTGAAAACCGGATGAAAATCCGTTGAGTAGTTTTTGAGTTTATCGCAAACAGACAGACAGACAGACGCGGTAGGGGACTTTATTTTATACTATGTAATGATTCTTTACTTTATTAATTCTCGTCGCTTCTATTATATTTGCACTAACTACAATAACTTTTATTCTCGATAATACCGCTGGTTAGCTGGACGACAATGTCTTGTGGCATTAAGCTCGCCAGTGCACAAACTAAAAAGTGCAATAAATATTCATTCATTCAAAAATAGGCAGGGGCAAAACATTTAAGTACTCGTATATCCATTCTCCTCTGTTTCTTAACCGATTTGGTTTTTTTTTGTTATCATTAAAAAAATATTGCATTTTTTTTAAATTTTATGTTCGGCAACCAATCCAAACCAAAACCAATATGAATGTCATTGTCGAGTAGGTAAATAATATTACATGTGTCGTGTCATAATTTCAATGAACTAACAAGATGGTTGCCGCCTTGTTAGTACTTTCCAGGAAATATTTGTAGCATCTCAGAAGTCATGCTCCATTCCCCATGCACTTCACTTGTGCACAATAACCGAATTACATTTAGTAAAATACCACCCATATTACAAAACATAAAGCCAAATAATACAGGATTATGAATTAAATATAAAATCCATTACACGACAGCCAAAGAGCTTGCCAAAAACGGTTGAAGAGAGTTAGTCTTATTGCGTTAATATTGAAACTTGATGAATTATAGTCCAATGTAGATCATTATTTCAATTAAATTTATAATATACATCAACACAACCACTACACAACTATCGGTCTTTGTATGAATATAAATACTGATTCATTTTGCTGACAATATGTAACTATTTAACTGAACCGAGCGAATCCCCAGGGGCTTTGTCCGCTTAATTCATCCTCGCCCCTCAAACGTATTACATTACCAAAGAACTGTAAAATGAAATTGATCGTAAACCAACCCCAGGACATAACTCCACCCCAAAACATCCGGACATCTCGGGATTGTCCATCAGTGCTTTATTAGTTAGGGAGTTTCAAGGAGAAAAATTCAAAATGGAACTACGCGTGATATCTTACATACAAGTTCAAGAAATACCTAAAGAGTTTAATTATTGTATTACATAATAAACTAGCTTCTGCCTGTGACTTCGTCCTCGTAGAATAGTTACTTTGGGCTAACGTTGACTTTAATTCGCGACTTCTTTTATGTAAAAGGTGATAATATTTTTAGTACGTTAACCCCGAATTTAAAACGTTCTTCATTGGTGCTCCGCTCCTATTGCGTGACGATATATCCTATATATAGCCTATAACCGTCCTCAATAAATGAGCTATGTAACACTAAAAGTATTTTTCAAATCGGACCAGTAGTTTCTGAGATTAGCGCGTTCAAGCAAACAAAGTCTTCAAGTTTAAAATATAGATGTTGTTTTTATGACATAGCAGGCAAACGAACAGGTGGGCCACCTGATGTTAAGTGATCACCACCGTCCATAGACACTAACAACACCAGGGGAGCCGAAAGTGCGTTGCCAGCCTGTATTTGGGGGAAAGGGAGGGAGGGAGGGGAGGAGAGGGAAGATGGGCCCCCGGCGCACTCACTGACCTAACGAAATGCAACAATGCAAGCACTGTTACTTCAAGTCGGTTTTCTATGAGAGGGTGGTAGTATCCCGGGCGAGCCGACCCATTCCTGCTGAAACCAATAATAGCTTCAGCGTGGCTCTACCACCTGAATACAGCCTTCGTCAATAAATGAGCTATGTAACACTAAAAGTATTTTTCAAACTGGACCAGTAGTTCCAGAGATCAGAGCGTTGAAGCAAACAAACTCTTCAACTTTATAATATTAATATAGAAGTATAGATCTACAAGTATAAAAAGCAAACATAGTTAGGTACTTACCTAGTCCTAGATCATTATAAACGTACCAATATCTCAAACAAACTTCCATTTTATTTATTTGTATAGATACAATTCTTATGAAACATCCCTTAACGAGAAGGCGTTAGGAATGCAACAAAAAAAATCATGGCACCATATCTAATTAGAACCGGTGAATAATGAACCTCTATTATCCACACTAAATTACCATCGGACCACCCTATACTATGATAACTTGGCGAACAACAGGTAACATTTTTGACTATTAATTTAAATTATTTGGAAGTAAAAACTTCTAAAGTAAAGCGCGTTGAGCTGTATTTTTTGACAGTATATAAACTTATGATATCACGTCATGTCACGCGCGTACCCGACCGTATTGCATTAGCGCGGCCTGCGTCGGACTAGCGATGACGTTTGTTCCGGGTAATCTCCGAAACGGCTTGACCGATTTTGACGGAAATTTCACTCGCAGATAACTGAAATTACAGCGGGTTACTTAGGCTACTCTAAATTAGACTAGCTATTAACCGCGGCTGTGTCTGCGATGATATCTTCAAAACGGTTGGACCGATTTTCACGGGACTTTCACCGGCGGATAGCTGTCCTTATGAAAAGTAATTTAGTTTATTTTAATTTAGACTAGCTGTTAACCGTGGCTTCGCCTGCAGTGCTATCTCCAAAATGGTTCGACCGATCTTCACGAAGCTTTCACTGGCAGATAGCTGACCTTGTAAAAAGGAATTGAAGCAATTTTAGTTTATACCAGCTGTTAACCGTGGCTTCGCCCACAGTGTTATCTCCAAAACGGATCGACCGATCTTCACGAGACTTTCACTGGCAGATAGCTGACCTTATAAAAAGTAATTCAAGCGATTTTAGTTTATACTAGCTGTTAACTGTGGCTTCGCCCGCAGTGCTATTTTAGGTTACGGTTCCAAATATGCTGCTGATGATAAACCTCATTTGGCACGCTGTTAGTATTTATATATCTAATGTACATGTTACTGTAAGTAGCGTGCGTGTCGTACTTATAATTGCTTTTAAAGAGCATTTCTGTAGTTGTACATAGTCTCACAATTTTATAATTCTTTAATACGAATAAAAAAACGCGTGCAGAGCTGCGGGTACAGCTAGTAGATAATATAATTCAAATTATATACATAGATACAGATATATGAATTTAAATTATGTTTATTCTTGGAGTTCAGTACAAGGCACGTCTTACGCACATGTTTACAGTGAATGACATATTTTTGGTAAAGCAACGAAGCCACGGTTAACAGCTAGCCTCAATTAAAATAAATTAAATTACTTTTTATAATATCCGCTATCTACCGGTGAAAGTCCTTTGAAAATTGTACCAACCGTTTTGGAGATAGCACTGCGAGGGAAGTCATGGTCAACAGCTAGTCTAGTTTGTAGTAGCCTAAGCCACCCGCTGTAATTTCAGCTATCTGCAAGTGAAATTCCCATCAAAATCGGTCAAGCCGTTTCGGAGATTACCCGGAACAAACTGACAGACATACAGACCAAAAATTTTAAATAATGCATTTTTGTTATCAGAAGCGTGTATACTTTCATACCTAATCAGTAAAAAAAATAATTTTGATATTACATACAGACACTTCATTTTTATATATGTATAGAATAGATATAAGTTTTAATAAATTCATGAATGTATCACTTATACTCCAGTGTTTTAAGTATGTAAAATTTGACTAGTTCATCAAACTGACTTGCAGGTCGGCATGAAAACGGCGACCAGTGGTGAATAGTGTGCCTCTCGGTGGTCGTCATTGTTTTTTCATTGTACTGCGCTTACCATCAGGCATAACCCAGTCATTTTGCCGAGCTACAATAAAAAAAATCATCAGTATAGTCTACTTATGTCATACATTTCAACATCTGTAAATATTCATCGACACACGAAATTATTGTTAACAAATTTCATACCAAAAAAGCTATATCATAGCTAATTAAAATTAATTAAGCTCTTCATAAATATTTAATGTATACTTTTGGTGAAATTTTCGATGTTCGGACAACGTTAATTGTTCTAATCAGCACAGATAGAACGGACTATACGATCAAATACTTGATTTAATATAACCCTCAATAATTAGTGAATTGGTCTTTGTCTGAAACTCCTTGTCGAATATATCGCAATTACCTAAATTTATAAACATAATGAGATATTTTTTTATCTTAAATTATAGAACGGTAACATTTTTTTGATGATGTTTTAATATTACATGGTAAGGGAAGCGCAGGGGCCAGACGTCGTAACTTTACGATTCCAAGTTTACTGCATCGGCCCTGCAACGGCGGTGGGGAAAAAATAAATTGGATACTGACGCCCTCCATACGTAAGGTAGTGTGAGACGTATTTTATGATCCCACGCGTACTATTAAAGTCCGTTCATATCTAACGAAGCGACGCGACGTCATAACTCTTAAGGACTGTTATAAAAATTATAATAATCATAACAGTACTAGGTTTTCTCAGCCTTATTAGTTACTAGCTTTTGCCCGTGGTTTTACTCGTGTTAATACAGATTCGGCCTATCCCATGAGACAGTGCGTTTTTCTGGATGCGAGGTACCCTTTTTTATAGTGATTAATTGAGTAGTCAAGACGTGAAAGCGTGATAAACTAACAATCACACTTATAATATTAGGTAGGTTTCCCGTTTGTCTAAATCAATTATATTAGTATAAATCTATTAAGCGACATATTAAGTGATTGTTCTGATTTAATTTAATTTGGTATAACAATGATTCCAGAAAAACATTTTTTTATAGAATTGCACAACCTCAGAGTAATTTATTGCTTGAATAATACTGTTTATTAAGTAACATATATTAGTTAATTACTTTTAATATTACATTGGAATATGTTGAGATTAATAAACCATTTTTTACACTCTATACGCATACAAATGAACTAAACATGAAAAACGCTATGGTCTATATATTTTACAAATACATAAAACGAGACGCTGTTTATCCATAATATATAGGAATTATCCTTATGTGACATTAGACACTTCATTTTTCTATATATTTAAGAGTAATCCATTCACCGTGATAGATTATGAACCAAATTATTCTCTATTTAATGAGAAGCTCCATATTTTGTAGATTACTAAATACACTAAGGAAAAGACATATGATAATTTGAGATGATATTTTATGATTATTTTATACATCATATCTTACTCAAAATTGTATATTATAAAAAATAATTTCTTACAAAAAATAAAAACTACCATAGATAGGTATTTACGTATTCTTGGATGTTCATAAGCATACCAATATCTCAATAATTATACGTTTTTAATTCCACTTTAAGAAGTTCCCTGATGTATCTTGGAAATCCAAGGTCCAATGCTAATGATATTAAAATGGGGCTCTCGTACAAACACCCATTTCCAATAAAAAATAATTGTAAAATTTTTTAACTTAAAAAAAAATCGATAGAAATAATATCGTTAGGTATGAACGTACTCGTTCACTTTATAGCATATAGCTGTGTACGCGACTGTACCAACTCTAATGATACCGCCTGTAAATTATTATTGCAGATAATGACCGCAACTGTTACAATATATAGTGAAAACATATTGTTGTTTTGTTTGACTTGACGATCTCTGTCTGATCACTTCCGTTGCGGTTAATGCACCTGTCAACTTATTTCATGAAACCATCTAAATTCCAAATTTTATAATGTAAAGGAAGTTATAATGTGCAAGACATTAAAATGTAGTTGTAGAGTATTACTAACTTGTTATAACTATATCTATACCAATATTATAAAGAGGTAAAGTTTGTGAATTTGTGAGTTTGTGAGTTTGTGACGTTGTTGGTGGTAATCTCAGGAACTACTGGTCCGATTTGAAAAATTCTTTCAGTGCTATATAGCTCATTTATCGAGGAAGATTATAGATATATTATCATACTAAGACAAATAGGAGCGGAGCACGGATGAAGAATATTTCAAAATCGGGATTTTTTCCTCTTGAGAGCTTCTGCTGCGCGTTAGCGTTAGCCCAAAGTAACTGTTCCACTTAAATGAAGTCGCGGGCAGAGGTATAGTATATAAACAAATCAAACTAACCATGGTACATATTTTTTCCAAACAAATCGTTTTATTTTGCATTTATATTATTTACTTCAGCCTGTGAAACCATCTATTAATTGCAAACAAACCAAATACAAAAAAATCCGACTGTGGATTAAAACTCTCTACTATCTGTATATTAATACGTGAAGCGAAAACTATGCACCCCTTTTTAAGCAAATTGCGCGAACGTTTGAAAGTGAAATGTGGCATAGTTAAAATTTGTATGCAGGAGAAGTGCATAAAGCTATTTTTAAAATATAATATGCATTAGAAGTACGTTAAATTACAACTATTGCTTGAATGACACACAACACATGTAAATGAAAATAAAGTTTCACCATCCTTCACTTAATTCTCAAGTTCCAATTACCTTTTTTCAATCAATATTTTTAACATGACTTACGTTCCCTACCTTAAATGCAATTTGAAATTAACCGTTAAAATTGTATGTTAATTTTATAATAATATAATATGTCAATTCATAATATTGCATAAAGCTATTTTTAAAATATAATATGCATTAGAAGTACGTTAAATTACAACTATTGCTTGAATGACACACAACACATGTAAATGAAAATAAAGTTTCACCATCCTTCACTTAATTCTCAAGTTCCAATTACCTTTTTTCAATCAATATTTTTAACATGACTTACGTTCCCTACCTTAAATGCAATTTGAAATTAACCGTTAAAATTGTATGTTAATTTTATAATAATATAATATGTCAATTCATAATATACAGTAATATTAAATTGATAAGTAATTTATCTTCCACTGAAATTATTATTATACTTTTGGTCTTATCGAATGTCAAAATGAATTGTAGTCGAGTCTCGACCACTAATTGTATAAATTGTTCAATTAATGTCACATGTTATTTTAACTAATATTATAAATGCGAATCTCAGTTTGTTTGCTTGATATGCTTTCACTAATAAATCGATCATCATGAAACTGTGTATACATGTTACCAGAAGTACTGAAAAGGGCATAGGATACTTCCATCCAGAATAAAAGTAATATTTCTCAAGACAAACGCAAGCCTCTGATAAAAAAAGTTACGATTTGCAATGCCCGTATTATATATTGCTAACAAAATCGTAGGCACGATGTTAATTTATAGCGAATGTAGGTATATTGAGAGACTATGATTGCGGCGAAATATTAGGATCTTGCAGGTTCGTATCGGCGCAGGCTGACCTTAAAAATTTAATCCAGTTGGACTGGAAAAGCGAGCAATTAAATAGTTTTGTAATCAGCCTAATTCCAGTAGCTGAAAAGCGGCACAGCTGTCAAACATCTGTCACACATACGCTCAATAAGTACTAAAACGTTACAGTAATATTCCTTTTCAGTAAGGTTCACACGTTGAAATCAGATGATTAATCTGCAGGAGTTTATAATAGCGGCACGCTATGATGGTCGTTTTGACGTTTGTACGTTCATGAAGCTTCGTATAAATAAATAACTACGTTTGAAGGAGCAAATTGCTGTCTTTATTGCCAATAGTGACGTGCTGTTAGTCCTAAAATTTAACGAATGTATAATTTTAGGATACAGAATTAATTTAGTACAGATTTGAAAGTTATATATATACGTAGTATATATGTATCTAGCTTCTAGTATATCTAACTATACTATATGGCCACGTGAATAAATTTCTTCACGTTTTTACTACCAAAAAAATTGCGTTGTTTGACAGAACCTTTAATAAATTATAATTATTATTGTGCTTATTTAGAAAACTACTCGCCAATTATATTTTTACAAAATTTGAAATTATATCTTATATATAACTATATATATTATATAGGATCGTTGACCAGCACAGCTATCACCTCCGGCAAACTCTCTTCAATGCTTAATACAAAACTAAACTATTGTTATGTGTCATAACGGACATCATAGCGTGACGCTATTATATTATGTTAATAAAAATAGCAGAAATATGTGAAATCAATTCAATAATAAATATTTTCAGTAACTTATAATTCGTTATAATAAATATTATGCCCTAACTGAACTGTAGATAAATTACTACCTCCGATGCCAACGTCTCCTTTGCAAATCCGAGTTGACCATCAGACCGGAAAATTATTTAGCGTGCGCTTATATGTTGCGGCAAAAAAAAGATTTGATACGTTCCAACAATATCAAATAAGGCCTTGAGAATCTCATCAATTATTCTTTGTTCGCCAAAAACCACTATTATTAATAAAAAAATATCGTTGAACGATACATTTTTTGTTTAAGTCAATTTTATCATAAATCTACAAATATTAACTGACAAAGTTTATATAATCTGAGAGAGATCTAGTTTTATATTTAAAGAAAAATAACACCATATTTTGTAACTGCGTATAAGAAATGGAATTATGAGGACATGTATCAACCACCCGCAAATGGAGATCCTCTTTTTCGGGGTACCCCGACTGAGTTTGTGGCTTAGGTCGCCGATATTGCTAACAGGACACTAGTCTACACTGAAACGAGGCTTTGTTACTGTTCTCTAGGGATTTTTACCAATTTTATAATTAATTTTCAACGCAGTTACGCTCAGAGCGGTTTGCAAGTTGCGAGATTCAAGCGTACTACGTTTTTGATAGACGGCAGCACTTAATAATTTCTGTTAACATTCTATACACATAATGAGAATGTACTCGTAAATCTAACGTGTCTGTACTTTTTAGATTTTTATGAAAAAAAATGTTGCAGGTGTCTTGGAATAAGTAATAAAATACATTTCAATCATTTTTGGAAATGTCTGTCTATTTGTATGTACACGCATCACTGCTAAAGTACTGCG
The DNA here is from genome assembly GCA_036509395.1 of Antheraea yamamai. Classification (NCBI taxonomy): domain Eukaryota; kingdom Metazoa; phylum Arthropoda; class Insecta; order Lepidoptera; family Saturniidae; genus Antheraea; species Antheraea yamamai. The sequence continues at coordinate 8,347,237 of AP028451.1, forward strand.
TTCACGATAAAACCTCACCAAAAAAATCATAAGGCATATCTTCCAGAATAACTTAGTCTTTGTCTCATTACAATTGGTCCACTCTATCAAATTATATACCCAAACATTCCTCAGTACTTTTTAAGTTTATCGCCAACAGACAGACTGACGTGGAAGAAGACTTTGTTTTATAATATGTATTGATAGCCTAGCTATATAAATAAATATTTATGTGTTTTATCTACATAAAACACACAATTTAAATAGTTTTATTTCATTTACTGCATAGCTCATATTTACACTTATGTTTGTAGTCTTAAAAATATCTGTTACTTGATAAAACAAACGCAATAAAATCAAATGATATCTGTTATTTATGTTTTTAACTTTATTTTGGCAACCAATCTTTTAGATTATTACTGCCATTGTCGAGTAGTCAATATTATAACAAGTTAGTGTTAGTTTCAATGTTAATGTTAATCTTCCAACAAGATGGTGGCTCCCTTGTTACAACTTTCCAGGGAATTTTAGTGGCATCTCAGAATTCATGCTCCGTGGTATTATTTTTCATTCACATCACTTATGCAGAATAAACAAACTATATTACATAAAACACCACAAACTTTACACAATATAGAGTCAAGTAACACAAGATTATGAATAAAATATAAAATCTACTACATGACAGACCGAAATCCCGCCAAAAACTCATATCTGTTATTATTGATATTCAAAACATTACATGCGTGTACATACTATTTAAAATGTAGCACAGTGCTCTAAATCGCAAAAAGATTGAACAAAAAATTAACTTGTATAATGTAAAATTTTAACAAAAACGGAATTATTAACTGTTAATCGGCCGGCCGCACGCCACAATGGTGTAAGGGACGTTCTTGAAAGTTATGCGTTCGTCACTTTTGTCGGCGCCCGATGGTTTTGTTCGATTTTTTGTACGCGTCATCGACTGTGTTGACCGAACTGATACTCGAATGAAAAAGTTTTGATCCGATAAAAATGCATAAAAAAACTGTTCCATTTCTATATGTCGAATTATTATAATGATTTCAATTTCTTAAAAAAACATTTTAGTTGCATCATACTTTCTAAATACACACATACATACACTAAATAAATACATACATACTTTACTAAACTGGATCTTGTGTATGAAATAGTATAATGTATGTTTTAATACAACATACTATTTGCATTTATATGATTTAGATATCTATATTAACATAGACCTCAATGGTTGTCTCGTTTTTTTTTTATTTATTTGAACGTGCTAGTGTTTGTATAGTATTCATTATTTTTGGATAGTTTTTTGGATTATGTAATTGGATAGTCTGTGGAATGTGTAATGTTATGTTGTTATTATTAAGTAATTATGTAGATTAATTGAATACATACACAGTTGGAATTTACAACGTGACAATTAAAAGAAATCATGTAACCCTACAGAAAGTATCGGCGGTTGGCGGTGAATTCGTGGTTTGACGAAAATCGAGTATTAGTGAAGAGTAGAAATATGAATGCGTATATCAGCGAATTACTATGCCGTGCAGCTCTGATGCGTGCTCAGTCAGCTCTGTATGCAACAGTTATTCTCTATACGAAAAACTTACCTAACTACATCGAAAATAGTTCACAATTTAATAACTAAAGTCATGTAAAACCATGAAACAACATAATCATTTTCAAAATTCTAACTATTATTATAAATATGAAAATGAGTTTGTTATTCTGTTAAGCTTTCACACCCTAAAGTACGTTACCGATCAACATGAGAACAACATATTTAGAGTAGAGATAAAGACAAGGTACGTCTCATCCAAAGACAAAAGGCCGATCCGACCACGGTGGGAGAAGGACGTCGCGCTCGTTGCTCTCTGCAATTTCGATACTCGTGATTTAGTGACGTCAGTTATTACTTCGTGAGTGCTCGTTTCCATTGTTCCGATTCGGCACATCTGCGCCGCACACCTGTGCTACACACCTGCGTTCTGTTTCCTAGAACTGAGTGAGACCTTTCCTTTCTATTTATTTATTGCTTTATTTATTTCTTGACATAATTATTTGTTTACTTACTTACTTATTTATTTATCTATTTATTTACGTATTTCTCAATTCGTTTCTTTATATATTTATTTACATTTTTGTTTATTTATGTAGTCTTATATTATTTTTTCCCTGTCTCACTCACGTATTTAATAAGTTCTTAGTTATTAAAAGTTCTTAGTAAGTCTGAAGTCTGTTGGGGTCAGCTGATGAGGTTCAGGCTTCAGAAGCAATAAAACATTGGTTGACTTCAATAACTTCGTGGACTGTATATTTTAACTTTTCACAATGTATATAATCGTATGTAACGAGCCGGTGACAATACATATTTTTCGCGGTTTAACACTACAATTATAGTCTTACAAGTAGTACATTATACGTGCCTTACTGCCGCACGTTCATCCATACATTTACATAATTCACATAAATTTACATTATATTTTTATTGAGGGTTCCGTATAACATTAGACAAATAATAATAATAATCGTATTGGCGGTTACATTTGAATTGTTACATAAACGATATTTCTAAACATTACATATAGAACACAGTAAATAAGAAATACGACAGTTTATCTGTACGTATTATGTAAACAAATTTATACACATAGACATAGTTTGTCCGACTATACCAGACACATTAAACTTGCACATATATCGTGTTTCTTAATATAATATGACATCCCATTACGCATAATGAGCATTTGTATAGAGAAATATATAGATATACATAAGAACTCATCTGTTCGTAGTAAATAGCGAAACTAGTGAAACATTTATTAGACATTTATTTACAACATTTATTTTCTAGCTCATCTGTCCGTAACAGCTGGCGCCCAACGTGGGGCGCCATATTAGACTTTTAATAACTTCGCGGCTATGAATAGGATAAAACCGCGCGGTCTATCTCTTTCGTTTTTTAACGCGAGATCTCTTAGGACACAGCGCGATTTAGTAGCTGCCTTTTTGCGCGATAGACAGATTGACGTTCTCCTCGTCCAGGAGACGCTTCTAAAACCTAAAATGCGTAATCCTAGAATCGCGAATTATAATATAGTTAGAAATGATCGTGTCGCCCGCGGGGGCGGCACCTTAATTTACTATAGGCGTTCGTTATATTGCATGCCGATAGATCCGCCCGCTTTGACCAATATGGAAGTGTCAGTGTGTACGATAGGTATGACCGGTCATCCGTCCATTGTATTAGTGTCCGCGTACCTCTCACCGAATAAAGAGTTGTTACAAGCCGATTTGCGAGCGTTGCTTAATTTAGGAGACTCAGTTATTATAGCGGGGGACCTCAACTGCGGGAACGTTATCTGGAATAGTCCGAGAACCTCTCGTAACGGGAGGATACTCGACAAACTAGGTAGGGTTCTCGCATTTGACGTCATAGCCCCTCCGGAACCCACCCATTATCAGGATAACTGTCGTCCGTCAGTTTTAGACATAGCTTTGTTAAAAAATATCACGCTTCGGGTACGACTCATACAAGTCGTACACGAACTTGATTCGGACCATCGCCCGGTCGTATTACAGTTAGGTTTTAACTCAGACTTCACCCCTCCGTCGGTTAGGGTGGCTGATTACGCGAAACTCGCTCGTTATTTTAAAGAAAATCCTTCGTCTAGCAATTTAGACAGGATTCCGGACGTGTTGGTGTCTAAAGCCGACGCGGATTCGGCTATCGATTCCCTGGTCGACTATCTCCAGACCGCCGTCAGAGAGACCTCGAAAGAGGTACAAGCGGCAAATGATCGCCGTTTTATACTCCCTGACGACGTGAGAGCGTTGATTACAGAAAAGAACGCCGCGACTCGAGCTCACGATGCTTACCCGTCTGCAGAAAATCGCGACCGTTTACGCTTGTTACGTAAAATAGTCAAATCTCGTATCTCTGAGATTCGGGGCGACAGGTGGGACAGACTTCTGGAGAATCTCCGGCCGTCCCACCTGTCGTACTGGAAACTCTCGCGAACTTTAAAGTCGGATCTCACTACTCCGATGCCTCCTCTCGATAGAGGTCCCGGATTGCCTCCTGCGTTCGATAGCATAGATAAAGCGGAATGTCTTGCCGCGAGTTTAGAAACACAGTGTTCACCGAACACTGATAACACTGACCCTATCCATATTGGGTCGATCGAATTGTCGGTAGAGCATGCACTAGCGTCCCCTCCCGTGGATACCCTAACCTCAATAACTTTCGATGAAGTTTCGACCGCCATCCAGCGTCTCAAGCTTAGGAAGTCCCCAGGTCCCGATGGGATCAGGAACGAGGTACTGAGACTCCTTCCCGATCACATCATAGCTCTATTGGTCTGCATCTTCAATGCGGCCATGTCCCAGGGCCACTTTCCAGCCGCCTGGAAGCCGGCCGTAGTGATAGGCATACACAAGCCTGGCAAAAAAGCTACGCTTCCCGATAGCTATCGCCCGATTAGCCTGTTAGATACATTAGGTAAATTATACGAGCGGCTCCTTCTGAACCGTCTCCAGGTTTCGATTACAGATTTAAAATTAATACCACCTGAGCAGTTCGGATTTCGCGCCGAACACTCTTGCACGAATCAAGTACACCGCCTCACGGAGTACATTTTCTCTAATTTTAATGCCGACCCGAAACGTAAACCGAAACGCACAATTGCAGTCTTCTTCGATGTCGCCAAAGCCTTCGATAAGGTCTGGCATGGAGGGCTCATCCATAAATTATATAAATCTCACGTACCCGATAAGTTAATTCATATTATCCACGATTATCTCACTGATAGGACTTTCCGCTTTAGAGTGGATGGGGAACTATCCCTGCCCCACCCGATACGCTCAGGTGTGCCACAGGGCTCCATACTCGCGCCCTCGCTCTTCAATCTGTTCATCAGTGACCTACCTCGGTCTAAACGGGTCGAAGTAGGTTACTATGCTGACGATACCGTTATTTACACTTCCAGCTTGCGGTCGGACTTTCTTAGGAAGCGCATCGAAAAGGCCGTTTTCACACTCGGTAAATGGTTTCGTCGATGGCGCATAGAAGTTAATCCTGATAAGAGTGCCGCGATACTCTTCGATCCTTTACGACGTAGTAATAACCTCGAGCCCATCAGGCTATACGGAACCGATATACCTTGGGCCGACGAGGTCAAATATCTCGGTGTTACATTAGATAAACACTTAAATTTCGAGTCACATATAGATAGAGTGCGAAACAAAGCCGCTATGGTCTTGGGGCGCCTCCATCCGTTGCTTTGCTATAGGAGTAAGATGTCCCTCAGACACAAGCTCACTTTGTATAAGACGTGTATCCGTCCCGTGATGACATATAGCAGTCCCGTTTTTGCGCATATGTCAAAAGATAATTTTCATAAGTTGCAGGTTCTTCAAAACCGCGTTTTACGTAAAGTGACCAGTGCCCCGTGGTACATCCGGAGAGTTGATCTACATAGGGACCTAGAGATGCCTTCTATCTGGGCGTACGTAAAATCACTTACGATTAGTT